>LJJS01000337.1:52163-156836 GCA_001447215.1 Diaporthe aspalathi
GGGTCGATGAGTGGAGATTAACTACACGGTTACTCACAAACACATTGCACGTGGGAAGCAGTGGAAGGCACAATGCGGTGGTGTGTGGGGAGGGAATTGGAGGACATCTCTGGTTCAAGGATATATAGGTATTCTAGCTCAAGACAACAGCTAGTACAGCCTTAATCTTCTTTCTTGGAGTTGAGGTGCGTGTTTGTCTGTCGGTGAGAGAGAGAGAGAGAGAGTGTGTGTGTGTGTGTGAGTGTGTGCGAGTGCTTCTGCCATTATCTATAGATGTCTGTGTTTCTACAGTCCAGTTAGAAGTGTCCGTTCTGAGGAGCCCGGGGCTTGCTTTCTCTGATTTCCTTTGTTCTTCGGCGCTTGCAACACCTAGGTACTGTCTGCAGTCTGTTCCTTTCGGCCTGTTCTGAATGACATAAATGATTGAAAAGCTCTCCTTCCCGCATACTACTTAAGTAGCTTGGGTTCCAAAGGTGAATTATGTGAAGTGTCCGCAAAGGTAAATGCGCCTCCTTGTCAGCTGGTTGTTACCTTCCGAGGTTGTTCAACCGCAATGGGAGGGTACTCTGTGCTCATGTATGACTTACTGGATTGATTTGGGATCGGTTTGCGAATTGGGTGACCTAAGGTCTCAAGAAGAATATGAAAGGACAGTAGAACAGGTAACAGCTCAAACTCAGGTGTTAATTATTGAACACCTCACTATCAATCTCCACGCCCCCCCCCTTTCTTTTCACAACTGCTGACAACCCCTATGGAATTTGGCTGGGGCTCTCACACAAGCAGTACCAAAGGTTCCCATAATTTAGGAAACCACCTTAAATACACAGTCTTGATAGTTACCTACCTTGCACTGGGGTAAATATGGCTCAACTGAGGGGTGTCCACACTGGGAAGTTGGTTGACTTCTACTAGTAGGCTCTCAGATGAGGTCAGATGAATCTAGCCGGACTTGAGGTTTCGCAGCAGAATAGAGCACTTTGCCTGCCCAATCAATACCCATACATCCCACGAAATCTCTGGATGATTCTGACAAATTCTAGCTTCCCCGCCTTCTTGCTTACCTCCTGCCTTGCCTCATCACCCGCCCCCAGGAATTGAGGTGGTGCATGGAACTTCCCCTCTCTCTTACCTAGATCTGCAGTCTTGAAGCGATATCAGCACATATTCTTTCCAAAATCTGGGGTACCGAAGACAAATACTCCATCAATCGTGTCTTGCCTCCATCTGAGCGTCAAATCGATAAACAACAGTCTTGGCCCACAGCACTTGAGCTTCGGCTATCAGCAGCAGCCACACTTCAGTCAAAATATCCAGGCAAGTGATATAGAGTTCCAATACTGGCATGGTCTAAAGTGTAGCACAGGACCTCATAAATGGCAGCATATACAAGCTCCTTTGCTCATAATTGGTATTGCTGTGTGTGCAGCGGAAACAAGGCCGGAGCCCTGCAGAATCCAAACAGCGCTTACAGCACTGTTTGCGAAGATCGATCATGTGGGCACACGAGATGCTCTAGTTTCACAGGTTCTGGTGGCTACTTTGACCGTGGTGCTTCCATTGCAACACCGCCGGTGACGGCACTCGACTCGCCACCCGAGTCTCCCGAAGCAGACCAAGATGAAATGAGGAAGGTGGAAGATGATAATTCTCGGTTGTCCGAAGGACCTCACCCGCAGTACTACAAGACTCCAACTGTTCACAAAATCCAGGCAGCCCTGCCATCGAGCTCCAAGACAAGAGGCGTGGCTGAGGACCAATTGCACACCACGACGGCGACCGGGGTGGTAGGGCCTAGCAGTTTCAGGGACAATATTGAGCTTCAGAAGTTTGCCGACAATCTTGCCCAGGATCTCAAAGATGTCGATTTTGTGCAAAATATTCGCCATGAAAAGCTTGGAACGCAACTGAAGGAATTCTGTCTGCGTTTTGTAATCGAAAATGCTAATAATCCGTACGACGGGTTGATATCAAATATCTACAACCATTCAGAGTACGTATACTTTTTAAAATATCACCCAGAAACTATCGAAAATGTTCATCATTCAAGCACCATGTTTTATGATGGATCAAGTGGCTGATCGACAACGTACATGTAGGGAAATTTCTGCTCAAATAGTCGCCATTACCAACCAGCAGAGAACAATGAAAGGCACAGATTCCACCAATGATGGACCTAAAGATGCATGCGGCTCGGAGGTCTCTAGAATCAGGTCCGAGGGGACCAAATCTCATCAAGATGTTATGGATTCCACAGAGGCGACGCCTGGTAACCCTGCAGAGGGTGAAGATGTCGGAAGCAAGTCAAGCCCTCGTGAGAAGACCTTTCAATCTGAAGCTTATCAATGGCTTGTCTCGGGAATCCGTCACAAAGCACGACTAAATGGGGTCGACGCATGGGTCATGAGACAACATCGCAAGAATATATCTCATTCTCTGCAGTCATTTACACCCAGGGCAAGCAAGAAACTAGGGCAACAGAGACAAGTGGACCTGCAGCCACAATCGCTGGCGGGTCTTTACGTGGCGAGGTTCGATCTTTCATGGGACCTACTGGGGTTCTTGCGAGAAGAATATAAGGATGAAACTCCGGAGAAAGTTGTCGGTCAAGTCATCACATTTACAGGAAATGATTACTTGGTGCAAGCCGCAACTTGCCGGGGATATCTTGAACAAGTGTGGCCGACAACAGGCTCAGAATTTATGAGTATGGTTGAGAGTATGATACAAGGGACAGGCAAGGTTTTCAAAGGTGTGTTGCTGCTCTGTCCTCAAAAACGAAAGTATCACTAATTGTGGCACAGACGTGCTCCCCGATGGAACCGTGATCTCAGCGCTCCTCGACGACAAAACTTGTATCATTGAAGCATGTGGTACACTGAATGGGCTTGGTGATATCGCTGAACAGATCTTGTGGATTTCAACTGCACTGCAGACGGGTTCAGACCCATCTACTGCCGTGGAATTCCGCTCGGCTATAGCAGTTTCGGAACCCATCGAGCGCCATAAGGCTAGATCTCTTGACGAGACGTGTTACCGCCGATGAGTGGGAGCAGCAGCTTTTCGCGTCGCATACACCGCAATGCCCCACCAAAGAGGACTTGAGTCTGGTGACGGAAGTTGCTGGACGCAGTTGTTTCCGTCATGTTCAGTGGTGGAGGGCTATCCAATCCCGTCAAGAGAATCTCAGAGGCCAGGATTGGATATACCTCTGGACATAATGGCAGCTCTGATAGGTGCTGACCGAATCACACCGTTCGGTCAGGACCTAATCATGAAGGGATACTCCGATCTTTTCTATGCGTCTGCGCATTGCCATGGTTGTGTCTGGTGGCACCTGCTGTGCAACGAAAGCACAACGGAAAGAATCTCGTTTGCCGACAAGCGAATCCCTCGAATGACAAATAAAACGCTGTCGTTATTACAGCCTGCCGATGTGCTTTCTATGCGTCACATTGTTGGTTGGACAAGTCCCGCTAGGTTCAATGCTGGTGAGTGTACTCCTGAAATAGTTTGTATGTGAGACCACAGCCACTGAGCATATTGATACGGCAAGGGGCGACTGATGCCGAATACAGACGAGTTGCATCATCTGAGCTCGACCCACCACCACAGGACTGGGCGCTTGACCGAGTTTAGGTGACCGCAGGGCGATATGTGACGATAGCCGCCGGCTTCGTACGCGGCAAGAAACACAAATCAATCCATGCCAAGGAGGACGACTACATACTCAGGCTTCTGGAGCTCGGGAAGGCCAGGTTTGTTCTTTGCGATGTGGAAACACGCAAAGCATGGCTTGTTAATGGCTTAAGCACTCTTCTGCATCTCGTCAGGAGCCATTTGGTCTACGCAGAGACAGATGAGCTTCATCAGTCGATCTTGACACAGAAAACATGCGACATCACGGCTGAAGGGGGACGAAGTGGGCTGAAAGCTGCTTTCGAAACCTTGAGATGCGACAGAAACAGGGCCTTGCAACTTCATCAGAAGGGCAAATCCAAACTGATAGAGAAGCCTGAGGGGGCCGGCAAGAACCATTACTGCATAGAAGATCTGGTCAAGTCACTCTTGCACGTGCTTGAACAAGTCTTGGACCACCAGACCGATTTTCGATTTGAACAAGCAAGCGCTGGCTATCGCATTAAAGTGTCACCAGGGGAGCGATTGGAAGGGTTTGACTTCATGGAGATCGCAATGGGACGGCGCAGAATTTCACCACGTGGAGTGAGGCTACGACCGGATGGAAAAGGATGGACACCTCTTACGCGAGCACTGGAAGCACCGACACTGTTTGGCAGACATTTCGGCGAGATACTTGAACCAGACGTCCCAGACGCAAATCATACGGGATGCAGAGTATGCCATTGGAACCACCCGATGCCACCAGATCGTGATCTTCTCGCCGTTCAGGTCGAGGATCTCTTAAAGGCCGGAAAACAAGATGGCACTAGGCTTAGCCTCCCTAATGGGCTTCATCTTGGAATTCACCCGGTGCTGTTCGAGCCATGCACCACTGGATGCCAAGACCACGACAGAATACAGAAGCTGCAACCAGCCTCGAAAGATGAACAGTCACCATCTTCTCTGCGCTCTTATGCCTGGAAGGAGTTTATGGCGAAGGCGTTACCGCACACCAAGGTAATCGACGGAAGACTGCGTGACGACAAAGCAGAGCATCCGCCCAGCTCGACAGGAGGGATCCCGTCCGAAGGGGCAGTCCTCCTCGGCATGCCTCAGCCGTGCGAAGCCAACGGCCTGACAATCCGCGGGCGTCTGAAGCGCTCTCTCGGCCGCTCTGTCCAGGTGCTACCAAGTCCACAAGAGGCACAAGCCGGAGGGTCTTCCTTACGAGGCGACGATGCCAGTATGATCGACTTGGAGATATCGTGTGCCCAATCCGAGAACATCGCCCCCACGCATATACCCGACCCGCATCTCCTGTCCAGCAGTGCTATGGAGCTGAAGAGTCCTGCAACCCCTGCGCCCGCGGCCTCTCAGTCATCACAACCGGATTCACATCGACAAAAGAGGGCCAAAAGACGCACTGAAGATGGGAGGGTTCGCCATCAAAACTGAGGGATGGATATTTACTCCAAATCCGCGAGTAGTCATGCGATGAGAAGAAACAGACACATATGTCGTCAAGGGCTACTTGCCCTGATCAGAAGTATTGAGCTGCGTGGAGTTTGTATTTTGACATTTGAGTGCCGTATTCATTGAACCGTAGCCAGATATCACGAGTGTTATAGAGGTATTATCACTGGGACGGGCATAGAATTAAGTGAATTGCTTATAGGTCTCCTGAGTTTAGGTTTAGAGCATAAGGCAATCAAAAAGCATAACACCAGACTGTTTCAACACAAGTGATTATTTTTTAAGCCACTAAATACATTTACTCACTTACACATTACCCCTCTTTTATATAGCAATTTTATATAAAAATATATAAAAGCTTTTTATTATATAAAATTAAATATATTAAAATTAAAAATTTTAATTATAAAAAAATAAAATTTATAAAATTAAATATAATTATAAAAAAGTGTATAATTTTTAAATAAAAAATAATAACATATAAGTAAATAAATAAACTTACTTTACATTAATGCTTTAATGTTGGAAAGAAAATTCCCAAGTAGGTGGACAAAAGAGCAAAAGAAACACCCAACAACTGTTGATCTGGCCCGGGCTTGAACCGGGGACCTTTGGTGTTAACATTTATAGCCGTAAACAGCTGGTTTTAATGTTAGACCAACGTGATAACCAACTACACCACCGGACCTTGATGTTGAGATGTTGTGGTATGGTGAGTGTGCCATGATATTTTCTGTGGCGGGACAAAAAAAAGTTTGCATGACGGGACCCGCTGGTTGTCTCCACACTTGGCTGGGTCAAATGTGGGTCGCAATGATGTGAACAGCATTGCTGGGATGATTTGAAATAAGTTGAATGCTCTTTTCTTTTCCTGAAAAAAGAGTGCTTGAAACAGTGGTGCTCAGATATGAGATCACGGCTGTCGGCCATATGGTAGACCATGTCACCACCTGCGCATTCAGGCAGACAGGACTGTCCGCATTGATTTACAGCAGATGATCCCAATGCGTTGCAAAATTGCTTCTGCAAGAAATCTTCTGTTGAAAATGACTGCATCAACACATTATAAGTAGTCACTCGCAACTCCAGCTACCAATATGATCAATGACCCGTCAAATTCATGGATATAATTGCCTCTTCATAACTACTAAGTACATATACCAATTCTTTGTAATGCATTCAGTAAAACCAGCCCTGTTTTGGGATTGTCCATTCTCAGACTCATGCCGCCCTCTTAACGTCTTTTGAGGGCTCTTTCGTTCCAATGCCCTCATCGCTCCCCTCGTCGATTCCCTGAGGCAGCCCATGCCCAAAAAGGTCCATGCAGCCAATCAAAAACTGAATAATCAAACGCAAAAACGCAACCTCCATGACTCTTTTCATGGCCTCTTCATCAGCCTTTTTCGGAATTGCTGCCGTAAATTGCTGGCATTGATCCAATGTCTCCGTCTCCGGCTGCTCGTGTAGCACCTGTGCCTCGGATATCTCAGATTGGCTGGCCACAGCCGTAGCGGCGGAAGAGTGACCCGATGCCTCGGATATGTCCCCTCTGATCGACTCGTGTCGAATCGGCGCTCTGAAATACTCCCCAACCCGAGCAAGGTTCTCCAATGTCGGTGCAGTGCGGTCCAGTAACGCTGTCACCGGCGCGTCTTCCAACATGTTCCGGGTCTGGCCGTTCAAAGTCAACCCAGGCCGTGGGTTCGTCCCCTCTATGCATTGTTGGTCTGTCGTCGCCGAAGATTCCAGAGCCGGGTTTGTCGACGAGGCTGCGTCATGTGTGACCTGTTGGAATGAAGCCGGCTGCGCATCATGGACCACCAGCGGTGAAGACATGTAGTTCTGCATCTCCATTGCGCTCGCCAAACCCTTTGCAAGCTCGTCCAGCGGTCTCCTGTGGCCAAGGTAGGCACCGACCAGTGTCGTAGAGATATCCTCCTGCTTCCGCGCCCTCGGCCCAAACTTCTTGCCGAGGCTAGCTCTCAGTTTATCGCTACGCTTCTTCAGCTTGCCCGAGATCTCAATCTTCATCAGGAACGGCTGTCCGCTGTGCTCGTATGCGAAGGCGGTGTACACTTTGTTGCTGCGAGTCGACTTCTCGATGTCGTTCTCGGTCATCTCCCAGCGTAAAATTCTGTGCCCCCATCTCTTCCCACTAGTTCTATCCTCGGGAACTCTGTGGCTCCGGAACGTCCATCGACTTTCATGTTCGAATACCTTCTCGGTTGAGACACCTCCCAAGGAGCCTCCGTTGCCGAGCACGTTGACGCAGGGTTCGACCTTGAGCGACTTCCTGATCAGGACTTTCTTGGAACTGCCGACGATCTGGTTAGGTCCGTAGTAGTCGGTAATCAAAACTGGACAGTTTGAGTGTGGCAGGCTGTCGACGCGATATGGATCTAGGCCCTGATCGTCTTCATCCAAAGTCAACTGAATTGTTGCCGATTCCAGCGCACAATCCGGTGGCTGATCGAAATCCAGCTCCATGTAGATAATCCCGGCGGCATTTTCAGCAGGTCCAAGTGTCCCCCATTGGGACTTTCTGAAGAGAAATCGGCAGTCGACGGCCACCTTTCCGATCGATTGGTCTGGGGACTGGGTCAGCTGGCTGCCCCAGGTGCATCCTCCGAAACAGGGCAACACAACGAGACATCAACTCACATCCTACCGAGGCACTGGTGGAAGCAATATGGTCGAACCGATTGTAGTCGTATCGGCCTGCTTTTCGGTTCCACACACCTTCAGCTAAGACTGCTGCCATTTGGACTTATTCGCCGTGAATCAAGTGCATCTAGGCGTCGTTCGCAAGCACCATGACCGGAGCAGCAAAGGTTTTGGCGTTGACGGTCCACTACAGGTCCCGGTGACTCCTTATGTGTGTGAGAGGGCGCAGCCGCTAAAGGACCAGGGTTTATGATCCGCATGCTCTAATATATGCCGCTTACCCCGTATCACTGCGGAATCCCGGTCGATTGATGGAGGATTTCCAATCATCCTTGGTGGCTGGCCCCTCAGCTGAAGATATTGTACCACCATAATCGACTAATTTTGGACTAGTCGACGAGAAAAGCAGCACCGCCACCACTTCGTAGCGCTGAACTCGACGCCTCGAGTCCTGGACTCGAGTGCTACCTGCCACTAATTTCAGCCGCGATCTGGCCAGGACACAACCTTCCTGCGTTGTTTTGTTCCGGACTATGCTTACATAGGTATGTCCAGAAACACCACGTACGACACTTGATACAGCGTACTTGTCCATTCTGCAGTACAAATGCGACACTATGCCGGTGCCGGTGAATGCTAGATGGTCCAGCGAGACAATCGACATAGGCCGCGGTAATCACTACGAGCCCAGAAACACATATTACAAGCCTGTCCAACGTTCATCCACTTTGAGGAGTGAGGAGTGGGACTACTATCGCAGCAAGCCCCTTCCGCATTTTCTGCGAGATGATCCCAGACATCGTTACGAAGTATCCGATGTCTACGGCAGACCAGGCAGGCCAGCGGGCAATCCAGACAATTATGACTACGAGGGGTGGGAAGACGTCCCCAGGCCGGCGCCGTATTATGTGTCGCCAGCTCACACGCGCCACGGTGCTCAACACCAGGTGGTCGGGGTGCGGCCAAGACCGCGATCTCCCAGCCCCGGGGCCGTCCACTACGATCAGGATCGTCGCATGATCATCGACCCAAGAGAGAAAAGAGAGCTGGAGAGGTACGAACAGGAGGGCAAGACTGAGGAGAACCGGCGGCAGCTCGGAGACCTGCGCGCCTCGGCGTCCGCCTCTGCTGCGGCGCCCACAGATGCCGAGCGGGTGCTGAAGCGGGAGTTGGTGGACCTCAATTCCGGCCCGATGGGAAATGGGCCGCAACACATACCTGGCCTCTTTCAGACCGCCTTCGATGTCAACCAACCCCAGGACGTGAGTGCCCACCTTGAGCTGCCGATCATAGATGATTATGACGCGGAGTTGGAGGAGTTCTGCCGGCTGCAGAGACTGGGGAATTTCGGCGCGGCTGAAGAGCACTTCAAGAGTAAGCTGGAGCCGTACTTGACCAATCCGTACGTGTTCGTCCAATACGGCCAGATGCTACTGGAGAAAGGCGATTACCTGGCCCTCGAACGACTCAACCCCGAGGCTGTCTTTGGCAAAGAGGATGACCGGCCATCACGCAATTTTGAGAATGTTGCATATGTGAGGGACGAGAGACCAATCACAATAAGGATCCGCTCTCGGTCCAGGTCCCCGTCCCCGTCTCGATACCTGCCAGAAGAAAGACGACGAGAAATCCGGGTTCCATCGCGATCTCGAAGCCCGGCGAGAGGCGGCAGACAAGGCCGTCACGCAAGATTCGAATCCGACGTGCGACTCGTGGGGAGTCGCCTACGCCCACGCCCACGATCCGCTGCCAATGATGTAGAGTTCGAAAGTGATAGCACCGACATCGAATATAGGAGAACGCGAACGAAGGACGCGGAACAGGACCTCGCTTACGATGAGCTCCAGCTCCTACGCCAAAACTGGAGACTTCTGAAGGCCACCTCTGCCATCTACAGCAAGGGGACATACGAAGATGCGTGGGCCGAAGCCTTGCACACGCTTCGAGAATACCATTTCGGGGCTAGTATAGGGTCAACTGAGGTAGAACTTCGCTTTGCTTGCCCTACTGTCGACTGCTGGTTGCTGACGAATGGTTCAGATTCAGCTGGTGAAGCTGACCCTGCATCTATGTGCATGTCTCGAACGAGCAGTCCCTGAACCACACCTCCGCAATCTCCTAGACGATGCCAAGGAATGGATTGTTTGGCCGGCTTTATTCAAAAAGCTTCTTGCCCAGGGCCGTATATGGGACTTCAAAGATGTTTACGTGGCAGCTGTAGCAGCATTCTCCGGTTCAGACCAGACTCTGTACTTCGGGAAAGATGTCATCAGGCGCTCGCTGATCGACGACTGGGTCGTGGAGGAGGGTGACGAGTCGACAAATCTAGCCCTGCTAGATATGCTCTTGGAACCGTCTCAACTCGGATCCTATTCCCCGGTCGATACAAAATCCCGCGCCCAAGCCATTATAGCCCACTCTCCTACCGCCATGAGGAGTCGAACCTTCATCCGTTGGATACTTACAAATGCCGCCGACGCCATGTCAGCCACGAAAGGGGACGACGATCTGTGGCTGGCCTCCCAGACTCACCTCCGGGGGTTTCCAGGGATGCAGTGGGACACTCAGGGCTGTTTTCTGCCTGGAATCTATGTTCCACGGAACACTGAGAATCCAGGATGGGCGATGACAGAGCCCTATTCAGGGTTGTCTGAGCCGATGTACCTGGCTCTGAACTTGGCAAAGGAGTTGAAAGATTACAATGCCCAAGTCGCATGTTACAAGCTGCTGATCTTCCAGTCTCATGATCCGACCGAGCTGTTTCAAGAACTTGCGCGGCTGCAGAGGTCGGTGCAAGGTGACAAGAAGGGGCACCTCGAGACATTATTGCCCAGCTACATGGTCTGCAAAGACAGGCCGAGCAAGGAGAAATTGCTTGAAGAGCTTGAGCTCACCGATGGCTGGGGGGATTCCAAAGTCATGCACAATGAGCTAATCTACTGGTCTCGAGATTTCATCGAGAGAGCTGTGAAACGGAGCCTTCAGGGCCCCAGAAGCAGGGTCGGGTTACGAAATCCAGCAGGTTTCTACATGGATAAAGGGATCACGTATGAGGCTAAGCAGTTCACGTGGGAGAACACAGAGCTCGATCGCCAACAGCCCGCCGGTGGTGACCCGTCGGATACTGCCCATATCCGCCAAGCCACAAGTCTGTACTCAGAAGTTCCAGTTCAAGCACCTGCACAGCGAACCGGCATTCCATATACGGGGCCTCATGTTCTTCCACAATCACTGCCGAATCCTCGTGGAGATGTATACGACAATCCCATACAAAGTTCGCGACGGCAACCAAGAGATACTGGAAACGAAGCTTATCGATATGCTGCCGAAAGAGATTACGCTCGAGATAGAGAGAAAATGCAGATGCTAAGAGCCGAAAGAGAGCGAGAAGAATTCGCCCAAGAAAGAGCAGCAAGGGAGAGAATACGAGCCGAAGACGCAGCCGCTCGAGCTAGGGAGGAAAGAGAGAGACTACAAGCAGTTGCGATGGCCAAAAGGGAAGTGCAATTGGAAAAGGAGAGAAAAGATCACGAATCCCGAAAAGACAACGAACGAAAGATGTTGGAGCGGCTCGAACAAGCGGAGCGGCGTTTGCGGGAGCAAGAAGAGCTTAGCATGAAGCGATCCGAGGAGATGAAGAGAAGAGACGTGGAGATGGAACGGCTCGAGAACAAGATCGAACAGGAAAAGCGGCGGCAGGAAGTCGAGACCAGGGCCCAACAAGACCGAGAGACTCGAGAGCGGCTTGAGCGGGCCGAACTATCTCTGCGGGACCAAGCGGAGAGACTCAGACGCGCCGAGGACCGACCATACCAGGAGTGGCTCGCCGGCAGGGACCTCAGACGCGAGGCAAATCCTCGTGGGAAGTGGGTGCGAAGCAGGAGGCGGGCCAGGTTTGAGGCTTCGTCGGCTTCTTCAGAGTACGACTCCAGCGATAGCTCGATTTTGCGGGGCGGTGGAGACTCCAGTGATGAGTCCTCAATCCGGCCGAAGCGAAAGAACAGAGTCCCAAGCAGTGACGACGACGGAGACGAAATAGTGGAAGAAGTACGGGTCAATAGGAGGAGGGTGAGAAGCTTGGCCGACCTCCGGAGTGAATCAAGAGCGAGCGAGAGAGGCGAAAAGCATGAGCGTTTCGTTGGAGCTCGTCGGCACAATTCCTGCACTGACCTGGTATTATACAGCGGGGTCGATAGCATTAGACCCCTAGCTGCGGACATGGCTGGGGACACTTTTGTTAGACTGTCTGGGTCTCTGGTCTCTGAATCTGATCAAGACCGAGACAGGATTCAGAGAGACTCTACGACGGAACAGGTACGAACCCCACTGAAGCAACGTAGAGGTCTGTTATATGCTAACACAAGGGTACTTGCAGGAGCCCAATCCTGAGGAAACTCCCACCTATCCCGAGGAACAGAGTCCTCATTTGACTGCTCAACCAGAGGAGGTTGAAGACCAGCTTGACCAACCTGAAGAGGCTGCCTCTGGAAAAGTTATCGACGAGACCAAGGGTCCCGAGATTATTAAGGTTGTCATCACAGATGATCGGCCTCGGGAACATAGTGAGCTTCAATCCAGGGAGCAAAACGAGAGAATCGCAAGCCGACCCTCACTGGCGAGACCTGCCTCAACCAGCGCATATGCCAGCCCGCGCCCGTCCATCCATGAGTCCACAAGGGCCCGGGACCCATTGGATGACCTCGGGAGGAGAGACCAATGGAGGATCATAATCGACCCTGGCCCGAGCGGTGCGCACATTGTCTCACCACGGCCCAGATCGCGACCATCATCCACACAGGTCTACGATGACATCCACCCGCTGAGGAGACGCGGCTCTCGGCGAGATAGCTACACAGCATCTCCTCTTGTGGATAGGCTCGAGGCCCTGTCAAAACGTCGGTCCCTCATCATCGACGCTGACGGGCGGCCCCAGCCAGCCCGCACGTTGAGCGAAACCAGCCGGAGCTATCCAGGCGACTCACCTGGCGGCACGTATGTCCGTGTGGTCCGCAGCGAGGCTGTCGACGGAGGCCGCTCGACACCGGAAACCCCACCCACTTCTGCTGGGCCGCGCCTGCGACCACGCTCTACTGGGGATGTGGGCACCAGGACCAATAATCGTGGCCCGACACCACCAATACCGACGATCCCCGAGAGGCCGTCTGACGAAAGTATGGAGAGGGCCAGGGACGACTTCCGAAGCAATAGGCCGCCGTCAACATTAAGTGAAAAGCCGGAAGAGGAAGAAGAGGAGGTGAAATGGGGATGGGGATTGCCGAAATCCCAGCGTAACAAAACGCAAGCCGAGAGCTCAAAAACCCAAGAGGCATTGGACCCTGAGCAGGGCATTTCAAGAAGTGAGTCGAGGAAATAGATTTGACGGTCGCCACGAGGATGATCTGAAGCTAACGTTGGCTATCGCAGAATCCACGGTTGCTGACCCAGACCCGAGCGACGACTAGTTCATGTGATGTTGATAGGCTAATTGACCGACTCCTTGTGTCGTCAGGGGAACCAAACATGCACTGTATTTAATTTATTGTCCGTGACAGATACTCGACAATTTTCCCTCCGTCTATACCCCAGAGCAAAGTCTATGAGAAAGTGAACTCTCCCCTTGTGTCTCGCATCCCAAACACCCAAACAGCGATCCACAAGCACCATCTACATTTACGGAACTGCGTGCACTCTGACCAGTAAACGCGTTCGGATCAATACCCCTCCTTGCGGTTCACCTTGTTGGTAAGCTCCTTGCCCTGACTCAACCTCTGCAGGTTAAGCTTCACAATAGCCCAGACCCGCTCGAAGTAGCTCTCCGAGGCGGCGCTGATGTGAGGAGTGATGACGACGTTCTTGGTGCTCCACAACGGGTGCCCGTCGGGGAGGGGCTCCGGGTCGGTGACGTCCAGCGCGGCACCGCGGATGAGCCCCTCCTCGAGGGCGTCGATCAGGTCCCCCGTGTCGACGATGGGCCCGCGGGCGATGTTGGACACGAAGGTCTTCTTCCCCGAGAGCACCCCGAACTCTGGCGCCGAGATCAGCCCCTGTGTCTTCTCCGTCAGGGGCATGGCGATGACGAGCAGGTCCAGGCCGGAGCCGAGGAACTCGTGCAGCTGCTCCTTGCTCTCGCCGAAGTACCACCTGGACGGGAACTTGCCCTCCGGGTCGCCGAGGCCCTCGGGGTGGTACGTCTCGTCCCGCTTTGACTCGGGCGTCTTGCGCTCGTGGAGGGTGTAGGCGTGGACGTCCATGCCCAGGGCTGTGGCCACACGGGCCGTTTGTCTCCCGATGGCGCCGTAGCCGAGGATTCCCCTGTGTTGTGGTCAGGGGTTGGAAGCTTTTTCTGGCTTCGAGGTCGACTTACACTCTCTTCTTCACAGCATCGTAAGTGGGCTCAGTGCCTCTGTCCCACTTACCAGCTCGTTGCTTTTCGAGATAGGACGTAACTTGGGTGCGTCAGATGGCCGCGGACAGGGTCAATCTCAGATTTCAACGACTTACGATGATGTTGGAAGCCCAAGAATGTGGCAATGATCCACTCAGATATTTGCGGTCTCGAGTACCAACCGTCAGCCGTCACTCTGTACAGCAACTCGCGTAGTGCTCTAGGCTCACCCATGAACGCCATTTGCGGTGCAGAATGCTATGTCGGTGTCTTTGTACAATGGGTCTGACACCACCAGGTTCGCTCCGGCGGACGACAGCTGGACGTACTCGAGGTTCGGGACGTCATCCTTGTCGGGCAAACCGTCCGAGTTGTACCCCGTCACGAGGATCGTCACGTCCTTCCACTCGGCCTTGGTAACATTCTTGACCTCACCGACCTGGACCTCCAAGCCCGGGTAGCGGCTCTTCAGCTCATCGATCTCCTCCTTGGGCGGCTTGAACGACGGCAGGGCGACGAGGAGCTTGTGGCCCTTGAGGGTTTTGTTCGGCGGCTTCTGGCCGAATCGTATGATAGTCATTGTGCGCGGCCTTGGGGGGTTTCCGGGATGTGGGTATCGCGGCAACACAGGGCCAGACGATGTCCAAGGAGGTTAACTAGGTTGATGCCGTCAGATTTTGAGTCTCGTCGTGGTCGACTTTCCGAAGAGAACAGCTCTTACCGGCAGCTTTGAGAGAGCGGCAGTGCAGCGGCAGCGGCAGCGCTTGATACCCGTTGCGGGGCGGAAGTCGTCAACTCTAATGGCCATGACGCCAGAGAGTTTAGTAATACTACCCGGAGATAAGCGCAAGCGGGCTCAACCACGTCTGGCCATGATAATGGATGTCCAAAAAATGGTGACATTGATGACCACGCACATGCTCAAATAATCATCTAAATGTGGTTGCACTTTCGACACCGGCGTGCAATCATCTGTTTGGTCGTACATCACTGGCCTGTAAGTAGTCTACTGATCTTTGCCGTTGAGCGCCCG
Source organism: Diaporthe aspalathi (assembly GCA_001447215.1). Classification (NCBI taxonomy): domain Eukaryota; kingdom Fungi; phylum Ascomycota; class Sordariomycetes; order Diaporthales; family Diaporthaceae; genus Diaporthe; species Diaporthe aspalathi. The sequence goes on from LJJS01000337.1 coordinate 67,340, forward strand.
AGTCCAACGAGTCATTCCCGTCCACAGTAACACTGCTCCTGTACTGAGCCCCCTAGCATTGATTATTATGGGGCCACCTTGGGGGCTTCAGGACCTCCGAGTTCACTAACACGAACCACTGCAGGCCCTTTTGCCCATAGGCGGCCAGTCAGGTAAGTAGTCTAGTTACCACGTATTACGCTGCCACCACAAGAGAGTGGTTTATACTGTGCCAACTTATATTTCTAAGATTGCAGGTGAGGTTCACTTCCGAGATTCAGGTTCAACTAGTTCTTTGTGCTAAGAAATTTGGATATAATTGACGAGGATCTGCCCACGACTATTTAAAATTGAGGGCAACACCTGTCACGCATCTAAATGCTGTGTAGTTTCCCGTAACGACCGCCAAGATAGTCCAAGATAACAAATGATATGTAAAGGAAGCCGCCAATTTGCCAAAGAGCTGAAACCAAGCAGAATCACTCCACGGCGACTTCCGTGTAGAATATACATGGAATTGAAAGCCAGTCTTTTGTGTAGTACCCGAGGGCCACTTAGGCAGGGCCATCGTAGGTGGACCCGATAGGTCCGAAGCGGATGTTGGACCAGACAACCTGGCTGTAAGGGGTGTTAGAAACTCCGATGCTGGCGTGACGTGACGTGTGATATATGACTTACGCGTTGGGGAACTGGGCCTCGGTCTCGGATGGGACCCCAGAGTTCGTCGGGCAATCGCCACGAGCTGAGCCGGGCAGGCCCGCCTTCTCGGGTGGGTAGGTGGAGTCGAGCCAGAGCATGTTGGCGTAGTGCTGCGGACCCATATGGTCAGAACGAGGAACTCCTCTGGGGGTGGGGGACGATGATGTCAGGCAGTGAAACTTACGTCGTTCCAGATGGACATGACCAGAACCATGGGGAGGGCGAGGGCCTCGTTGAGCTTGGGGAAGCCGCCGACCTCCTCGAAGCGGTTGAACTCGTCGAAGACGGTGTGCTGGTTGGAGCAGTACTCTGGGGTGATGTCGGCGGTCTCGGAGATGCCCTGAATTAAGGACGTTAGACCTGCTGCGAAAGCCCACAACTTGGAAATAAAAACTGATCACCAGCTTACCTCGTATGTGGGAGCCGGGATCTCGATGGTCTTTCCGTCCTGGATGAAGTACTGGCTCATCTTGTTGGTCTCGAAGCGGGTAACGACACTAGAGAACAAAAGGTCAGTCCGTGGCTGTCATCCAGCATCCCAGAAGCCTTCCACTATCGGGCGGCACTTACGTGAACTTCTTGGTGGTGTCGACAACCTTGCCGGCGCCGTAGAAGTCGGTGTTGCCCATGCGGTACGGGTTGTAGTCGCAGCCGTTGGCATCGCAGCCGCCAGCAAAGCGGTCCTCCGAGTAGGTGCCTCCGCACTGGTCAGTCTCGCAGACGTGGTACTCGTTGTTCTCACATGGGTGAGGAGTGAGGGCGAAAGAGTGCGAGTTGGACTCCCTAGCCATCGACAGTTAGCCCTGCAATGTCCTCATCGACTGCGACCTTGGCTGCTGTGCTTACCAGACGTCAATTTCTGCACAGCATGCACCAAAGGGACCAACACCCGAGTTGGGATCGCTGCTGGATGATTGCCAACCCTCGACGTTGGCCTTTCCACCGACGAATTTGAGGTCTCGCGCACATTGGCTGTGGGGATGAGAGTTAGCTGCTGAAGAAAGCGACCAAGAGAAAGGTCTCATTCGAATGGCAAAGACAGGCCCAGGTATGCCTGTGGTTGTGATACATGGGCCTGGGAGAGGGTAGGCATGTTCGCAAAGGGTTAGAAATGTATGTATCCAGGAGTAGCTTACGAATCACAGTAGCCAGTGCCGTACTTGGCACCGGCAGAGTTGCTCGGGTATGAGGCAGTACCTCCGTCCTCCTCCATGGCGACGAAGTACAGAGCAGAGTTGAGGCCACACTCGACGGTGGACAGGTCGACGTCAAAGGCGAACTCGTTACCGAGGAGGTTGAACATCTGGTACTTGTCGGCGCCGTTCATCAGGTAGAAGCGTGAGCCGACGTTCTTGCCGTACTGGTGCTCGGTGACGAACTTGAGCGTGAGGGCGTCGCCGCTGGTCGAGGCCCCGTAGGTCCCGCTGTAGTTGGCGCCCTCGAGGGCGCACTCCTCGGCGCACTCCTCGGCGGTCGTGCAGACGTTGGTCCACGCGTTGCCCTCGTAGCAGCCCTCGCTGCCCTCGACGGTGTGCGTCCACCGCCAGTTGGAGTCGATGACGACCTCGGCGTTGGTGTTCGTGCAAGACCCGGAGGCGCAGTTTTGCCAGGTGAGCCGGGGGTGGGTCTCGGGCTCCAGGGTGCCGGCCTGCTGGGCCTCGACGGCAGCCGCGAGGAAGGCGATGATGATGGTCTTGGAAATCATGGTGGGGAGTCTATCGGTTGCTGCTCTAGTACTGGTAGAGTTGTCCGTGGGCTGCTTGATGATATCTTGGGAGTTTTCTCATGACAGCGGGAGGCTTTATATAAGCCTCGACTGGGATCATGTCTCCTCGCCCGTGCCTGTCACGGAGGCAATTCCACTCCTAAATTCGTCTGCCCGCGCAGTTGCATCTCAGAGCCAAGCGTCCGTTCTGATGAGATCTACTGCAAGTAAAGTGCCAACGCGGAGGGACGGCTCTGTCAACCGCCGCCAAGTGGGCGAGTCTCGCGATAATGGCCCCGTTCAAAGTTTCCCAAACGGAGAGGGATCATCGCTGGGCAGAAAAGCAAGGCATTGCTCAGGGGCTGTCCTACCCCGGATTCAGCTACCGGATTGCTACCACGGAGGGAGTGCTCGCGGTCTCGGCAGCCTCGGCGTACTCGGCGCCCTTGGCGGCCGAAGCTTGATTGTGTGTCGAGAATATCCGGTCAGGCCACCGGGCTCAGGACTCCCATGCGAGAGCGCTCGAGTGGAGAACCACACGGTAAAACGCTCCCGGTTGCCCATAACCGGGCGGTTACAACTGACGGTTGACCCAGGGTCACGCGTAATTTCCCCTTGGCCGCCGCTCGAAGTCGAAGATCGGCAATCGGGTGACTGCCTGTAGAACCGATGTCACCGGCTTCCGCGACGGGCGCCTTGGTTGAAAACAATTACCCCTGTCTACGCGTGTAAACGTCACAGGTAACATTTGGGGCCCTGTGGGTCCGGAATCAACCGTAAACAGACCGTGTAAGCGCCCTGAGTGCGACCTAGTTAGAGCCATGCTATGCCCGGATTTCCCGACAGGGAGATAGTCCACCAATGTCGTATTGGTTTGTCATGTTTGATATCAAGGCGCTTGCATAGTCAAGACTTTCTCGCATATTTTAATGCTGTGTGAACTAGTAACGCTGGAAACATTCATACATGAACGGATCTTTGCCCGAACTTCCGCAGTAACTGTCGAGACTGCCTGCTTGGAACTTGCGAGTTGAACTTCGAGATGGAAATAGTTTGATCTCACCCAGGTACTAAAAGCAAGACGTCACTCTCCTGTACATTTTGGCCTTGTCTTTTGTTTTCGCTATACCCTTCGCTGCTCAGGAGCCAGGAGAGAAGCTGTTGGTCTGAGAGCTCAGCACAACTGATATCCAGGTGGGCACTTGCATGCTTAGAAAGGCTACCGGAGAAAATGAGGGAGTCTTTGCAAGGAAATGATAAATTTGATAGGCATTTCACCGCACCTGTATACTGCTCAATGCATTTATCCGTCCTTTTGCGCAGACACGGGTTGAACATATCGTTCTCTGTTACCCATGAGCTGGAGCCTTGAGGGCCACATAGTACTACGTCTGCGGCAAAGCCCACCTAATCAAATTAGACAGTTGCAAGGCTCTACCGTGCAGGTTCTATTGTCGCTGAGCTGAAAATGCAAATAGTGTCGGACGTCGATGGCACAGGGAGTGTGCATGTGTTTTGTGGACTTCAACGTAACTATCCGCAGGGATGTGTCTGAGAACGATTAGATGGCGTTCCCCGCATCACGGATCGCTCACATGTATTGTTCCTCCAAACCAGCCTCGGCGACAAAGTTGGGACGAAGCCAGGACCGACAGACGGGTAGCGCGAAGTAACCTGTCTTGGCGGATCGATGCGAGAAAACAACGAGACACCACGTTGGAGTGCCTCAGCAACAGCTGGTAATCTACGGGTTCAGATCCATATTTATCAAATTCGTCCTCGGCGCTCTCCCCTCAACAAAGGTTCCCAACTGCGAACGTCGTCCAGTTGGCTGCGGCCTTGATCTCACCATCCAGAATGGCTTCCATGTCGAATGATGAAACTGGTAAGCGACGCCACGCGGACAACAGGTCAAAAGACCCGGCGCTGGTCCCTGTGACCTACTACCCCCTCGGCACGCAGCAGCAACACTTGAGAATGCGGCAGCGCATGGCCGGCAAGCCCTATGCGCACTACTTCCACGACTCGCCGCTCTACATTCGCCGCGTGGCCCTCGACGCCATCCCGCGGCCAATCACCAACCCAGCAAAGAACGTCCTGCCGCTGTCACAGGCCCACAGGCTCCTGGAGCCAGGAGACCACGACGTCGAGAACGGCTGGTACGCCCAACCGGACGGCACGGGCTACGTGACGTCCAAGACGCGGTTCCCGGGTTGCACAGGCGAGATGATCGACTGGTGGTTCTGGTGGCACAGCGTCGAGGGCGAGAGGTACGCGCTGTGGTACCCGCACAACCACTGCGACGTGAAGTCCACGTATGGGAGGCGGGCGACGAGCAAATTCACACCTGTTGCCAAGAGGGACTCGAGCACGGGCAGGGTACTGCCCATCCTCGAGAGGGAGGACGTTCTGCATCGGGATAAGTGGCTCGGGTCGACGCACACCGTCAGCGAGTTCATCGGCCCGCAGCGCATGAAGCTGCGGATCGAGTTCAAGGAGCCCGGCTACTTCGGACTCGGCTCCTGGGAGGAGCTGAAGAAGGCAGGGTACGAGGCAGCCGTCTGCGGGCTGCTGTGGGACAAGAGCCTCCCCGTGAAGGTCGGGGACATGATCCACCTCTGGAGGAGGACCGAGGACGGGCTGGAGCTCAGAAGCAGATATTACCTCGCGCATGAGGTGTACGTGGACTTTTTCGGGCTGAAGGTGTTTGTGGACTGGATCGGGGGTCTGCTGGGCATCAAGCGCGCGGCAGCGGGCGAAAAAGTGGCATATGAACAGTTGCTGCATGATCAGACGGAGTTCACCAATTTGGCAAGTTTTCTTCCCGAGATATTCAAGGAGTTTGGGCATGAGAAAGGCCAAGGAATACCCACAAAACCACGAAAAACGCAGAGGGCCTGGATCTAAGTACTGTGCCACTTGGATGTATTAGCTTATGATTGACGGCTGTCATTGGGATATCCAGGTACGTGCCAGCAAATGGTGTACTTGAATGTCCTCTGAGATGGAGTCTTCTCCAGTCAACTTGACACTTGCTACTGTTGCCAGATACCAGCCATGCTAGATAAAGCCCAACCCGTATGCTTTCCGCTTCCGCTCAGCGACTTGGAAGGATATGAGTGGGACTACAGGCGGCCGTTCCGGTCCCGAGAAAGTGGGAACGGACTTCGGGCGCGGGGCATTGATCGACCCGAAGCTGGAGCTCAGGCTGCCGCCAGCTCAGCTCGCCCCAGGCTCGCCCCAATCGCATGGCATCACGGCTGAAACGGATGACGACTGCTGGGTTACCTGAAGTCAATGCAATCATCATTGGCATCGGGGTGCCTATAGGTTCAGTGCCAAAGGGGGGGACCCATTAACCACGCTGTCGTTGTGCTTACCCGCAGCCACTCCTACGCGCATATACGTATAGCAATACGAGTGCTTTATGTCCGACAAGCTTACGGCCTGAGTGTCAGAATTCTAAGTTGCAGCAACGAATTCCCCGGATCTAACGGGTGCGTTTTGACGTCACGTCAGATCATCGAGACATCGCGCGCAACCGTAACTAAGGAACCATAGCTGTGGCTTTGTTTCACCCCGGGTCTTCAGCGTTAACAAGCTCTCGTCTTTCCTGAACCCTTTCCATTGCTCTTTTCCCTCCTCCCAACTTTTTACTGCTCGATTTGTTGAGCCTCCAAAATGAGATCTTTCGCCATTCTCCCACTGGCTGCGGCCGCCAGTGCCTTCGTCGTCCCGGACATTGAGACGTTCTCCCAGCTTCCCGTCCACGGCCAACAGCCGCACCATGATGACAGCTCGTGGAAGGACTGGGTCCCCTCAGCGGAGTCCATCTCGTCATCTGTGCACGATGTCGTAGACTCGCTGTCCTCGGGCGTGGAGGAGACCTTCCACGCCGTCAAGGGCAAGCTCGAGACGGAGCTCGAGGCCCTCTTCGACGAGGACGCGACCAGCGCCATCGAGGAGCTCGACGCCTCGGGCAGGCCCCGCCACGGCCCGCACCACAAGTCAAACCTGACCATCTACCAGCTCATCAGCCAGAGCAAGTACACGACCAAGTTCGCCGAGCTCGTGGACGAGCACGAGGACATTGTGCAGCTCCTCAACAGCACCAAGGCCAACTACACGCTCTTCGCCCCCGTCGACAGCGCCTTCGAGCACATCCCCAAGGACAAGAAGCCCAGCAAGGAGTTTGTCGAGTCCGTGCTGAAGTACCACATCGGGCTGGGCTTGTACCCCGCCGGCCGCGTACTCGTGACACACACCCTGCCCACCGCCCTGGACGAGCCCCTTCTCGGCAACAAGCCCCAGCGCCTCCGGACCAGCGTTGGGTTGCTGTCTGGCGTCAGGGTCAACTTCTACAGCAAGGTCGTCGCAGTCGACATCGTAAGTGTTCCACCCCTTGGAAGTTAAACCAACTGCGTCCGGGGAATATCGATGCTGACACTGCATCGCCAAAGGGAGCCCAGAATGGCGTGATCCACGCCGTCAAGAGCCTCCTGGTACCGCCGCCGTTTGTCGGCCGCGAGCTGTCCCTGTTCCCGGGCAAGTTCTCGACGCTCCTGCTGGCGTTCGACAAGACCGACTTCACCTCGTTCATCCACGGGCAGGTGCTGAACGGGTCGACCGTCTTCGCGCCGGACAACCGGGCCTTCGAGAAGCTCGGCCCGGCCGCCAACGCGTTCCTGTTCAACTCGGAGACGGGCCTCAAGTACCTCAAGGCCATCCTCAAGTACCACGTCGTCGCCAACGAGACCGTGTACAGCGACGCCTACTACTCCTCGTCCTCATCCTCCCCCGAGGCACAGGATGACGTCGGGCGGGGCCACTACCACCTCGACCTGCCCACGCTCCTCGGCGACAAGCGGCTCGCCGTGGATGTTGCCAGGTGGGCTGGGTTCATCCACGTCAAGATCAATGGGTATATCCCCATCACCGTGCAGGACGGCATCGCCAAGAACGGTGTGATCCACGTCCCTGCCAACGTGCTCATCCCGCCTCACAAGCACCACAAGGGCGGGGAGGAGTCCTCGGTCTCTGGTGAGATTAGCGTGGAGGAGCTGAAGGAGAGGCTTGCTGGGTACGTCGAGGGCGAGGAGGATGCGCAGCCCGAGCAGCCTAGCAAGCTTGTTGAGGCGGAGCTGTAGGCGTCTTGGATACAGCAGTGAATGTGAGTGATGGAATTTGAAAATGAATTGAACGAAGTACTCTCTACAGTGCATGACGAGAAAGACAAAATGTTTCGAGCGATTGCGATGCAGAGCAACATTTCTGCATGCTAGGCTGTGGATCTGGCGTACAAGGAACGTTTGGGGAGGTGGCTTGCATTGGGGCTGTTCAGCCCCCCAACATTAGCCGACATCTGGCAGGCACAATACCAATCTACTTATTGGGAAAATAGACAAACATATTCTTTGGTCTTATAACCAGTTCATCAAGTCCGAGTTGCGAGGATCTGGGATGAAATGCAGCCTCAAAGCACGTTGGAAATTGTTGTCATGGAGCACATGCATGTTCTACCACCCCCCCTTTCCCCCCTTTCCCCCCTATCCCTCCTCAAAACCCGGTTTCTCAATTCAGGGTTAGCAAGCATGGGAAGTCTCATTTTATTACATCAAATAGGCGGGGCAATGCATCACCACAAAGTAATCGGGTCGCTATGAATGACTCTATAGAGGTCTGCATCAAGAGATCTCAGGCTAAATAGCCTACGTGGAAGCAGACACTGATAGGTTGAACTGACTTATTAATCTCCTGGCATGCATGAGCGATGAGTGGATCAACATGATAACCCTGGCCTCCTGGCACTGCAGCTGCACGCCGTCTTGACTGGCCGCCCGTAAACAAACGACATTCCATCACGTTGCTCGCGACAAACCACCAGCTCCCCCCTCCCGGCACTCGGAGCCCATCCATCTCGCCATATCAATAAAGGGACATGATGCCTTCCGCACCCACAGATGACGGCGCAGAGAGGCCCCTCCTGGCCGAGGCGCGCGGCCATGACGGCACGTACGGGACGGAGGAGCCCGGGGCCGCAGCCGACGGCGAGAACGGCGTGCTTAGGGAGCAGAGGGGGAGCTTCGCCAGGAACCTGGGCACGCTGGACGCCTTCGCCATCATCACCAGCATCGTCATCGGCAGCGGCATCTTCACGTCGCCCGGGTCCATCGACACCAACGTGCCGTCGCCGGGCGCCGCGCTGGCCGTGTGGCTCGTCGGCGGCGTCCTCGCCTGGACCGGCGCCAGCACCATGGCCGAGCTGGGCACCGCCATCCCCGGCGAGGGCGGCGTGCAGCCGTATCTCAAGTACATCTACGGCGACGTCTTTGGGCACCTCGCCGCCTGGACCTGGGTCGTCGCCGTCATGCCGGCCACGCTGGCCATCCTCAGCATCGTCTTCGTCGAGAGCATCTTCTCCGCCGCCGGCGTGACGGACAGGGCGGCCAGCGCCCTGCACAAGCTGCTGTCCGTCCTCATCATGGTGGTCATGAACCTCGCCAACTCCATCAGCACCAAGGCCAGCACCCGGCTGAACAACTTCTTCGTCACCACCAAGTTCGTCAGCATCTTCGCCGTCGTGCTCGCCGGCGCCGTCGTCCTCGTCATCCAGCTGGCCGACCCGGACGCCGACGTCGGTGGCCGCGATTGGGTCAGGAGGAACTGGTTCGCCGACAGGGACACTGTCGCCCCTGACGGCAGCGTGACCCACTGGCCGGATGTCAGCACCTGGGAGCTGCTCGGCCACTTCTCCGCCGCGCTCTACGGTGCCCTCTGGGCGTACTCGGGCTGGGACAAGGGCATCTATGTCTCGGCCGAGCTGTCCAACCCGGTCAAGCAGCTGCCGCTCGCCATCAACACGGCCATCCCCGTCATTGTCGTCTGCTTCCTCGTCACCAATGCTGCGTACTACATCCTGCTGCCCTGGGACGTGGTGTCCACAACGGACAGCGTGGCCGTGGTACGTTCTACTGCCTGAAAATCCATTTCGGTCATTTACCTATCCGCCTCGCGCTAACATTTCGACCAGACCGCAATCACCCGCCTCCTCGGCCGCGGCTTCGGCATCGTGGCCGCGATTCTCATCTGCCTCGTCGTGGCCGGCTCCCTGCTCGGCAACTCCTTCGTCGCCGGCCGCATGGCCGTCGCTGCAGCCAACGCGGACTGGCTGCCGCGGTCCTTCGCCGAGCTCGGCCGCTTCGGCCTGGGCGTGGCGAAGCCACCGCAGCCGGCCTCGGGCGGCGGCGCGGAAGATGACGACGACGACGACGAGGAGCAGCAGCAGGCCGGGGACGGCTCCGACGCGCCCCTCAACGCCATCCTCCTCAACACGATCCTGTCGGCGCTCTTCATCTTCCTCGGCGACTTCCGCTCCCTGCTCACCTTCAACGGCCTGGGCGAGTACACCTTCTTCTTCCTGACCGTCCTCGGCGCCGTCGTCCTGCGCGCCCGCGAGCCGGCCCTGCGCAGGCCCTACAGGCCGCTGCTGGCCGTCCCCGTCGTCTTCACGCTCGTCAGCGGCTTCGTGCTTGTGCGGGGCGCCGTATTTGCGCCTGTGCCCGCCCTGGTGCTGGTCGCCGTGTGGGCCGTGGGTATCCTGTTCTATGCGGTCCGGCGGAAGCGGGCTGCCATGTTGCAGCAGGGTGTGTATTAGGCCCCCCCGGTGAGCGGTGGNGGGGGGGGGGCGGTGGTCGCGGCCTGGATTGGAGACCGGCCCATTTGCTGGCGCCTGTTAGACACATGGCGGAAGTGCAATGCCGTCTGCGGTGAGATAGAAACGGGGATTTGGAACCGTATATGGGACCCGTTTGTGCATTTCGGTCATGCTGGCCGTTAGGGTCACATATGTGAGGCTACCTTTTATTGCACAATAGAATACAGAGCCAGGGCTGCAGGAACTCGGGCTCAGGTAGACATGTCAAGGCGTATGGCGATAGGAGAAATGCATAATCACACCGAAGACCAACAATATTATATATTTGAAGAAGCCCCTAGTAGTCTCATGCCTTCACGAGCAACTCTGCCACCACCTGCCAAAAGCCCTTACATGCTCTTCATTTGGTAATCCTCTTGGTACAGAAGTAGCCGACGAGGGCACCGTAGTAAATCCGGCGTACGCCCCATCTTTGAAAACAATAAACCGTGGCTAGCAATAAGTGGAGCAAAATCCTCAACAGCCAGCTAATGCCGTGCCCCAGGCGTTGCAATGACCAGATACAAGGCGTGGATCACACCCGGCACCCAGCCCAGGAAATCAAGGAGGATGTTGAGGAGCAGCTGGGAGCCGCAGCCGCGCTTGAGGAAGGCCACGAGCGGTGGCAGGAACACGGCGAGGACCAGGAGCAATATGTCTGCCTGTAAATGGATGTTAGTTTCATGCGACGTGGTCCTCAGATGCACATGTCGTCAAGCAGCGAGGATGGTGGTGACTTTACTGCTGTCATCCTTCCTGACCGCCTCGGCTCATGGTAGCGACCCGACATTGTGGATAGTCCGGATTCGTCTGGTTTCTGGGAATGGTGTCTCAGATACTCGAACAAAAGTTCGTAACTGGAAACTTCGCTTGATATGGGTATCTGTAGTACCTAGATTCAAATATGATCGTAGGGTTTGATGGGACGCACCAGTGGACCATTGAAGTCGTCCCTCGTGCCTATTTATATCCACGGACGCGAAGCCTGAACACCAACAAAACCGTCTCTCTCTCGAGATGGCTGAAGGCAACCAGAGCCTCTGGATGCACCTACGAAGTCGTATCCTGCCTACTGACGTCAGGCGCGCCGCCGAGCCGAGCCAAGTGCTGGCCGCGATGCTTGGCCCGCAGACGGACTTGTCCGGCCGGTACGGAGGCGCACGGCGGAACCCAAGCCCTTCCAAACACCGCCTTCCCTGCGTATCGGGGCTCTTCTGCCGGCTAGCAAGCCCGACGACTTCATTCTTGGAGAAGATGGTCTAGCCCCCCCACCAAGACCACTGGTGTTGATACCCAGGTTCTTCGCCCCGCCACCATGGTCCAAAACTCACTTGGTCGCTGGTCTTGGCGCTGGGCCTTTGCAGGTCGCCTGATCAGGGCTGGAGATGGTGGCTGGTACGAGCCCAGCATCTTAATGGCAAGTGTCTTGTTGGATAGGCTGGATTTGTCTTGGCTGGGTTTAATTCCGGGTGAATAGGTACAAGGTGCGGGACGTTGCATCGAGATTTGATTGTTGCTTCTCAGCCAGGCGACGTATTGTATTAGATTTGGTAAATGCAGATTTATTACCCCTTCGACGATCTCGATGGTGGCATTTTGACGGTACGGACGTTGCGGCATTGGCCTCAAGATTGGAAGGCAACTTGATGGGCGATGGTGTTTCAGCGTGCGTGGCAGCACACGCAGGGTTGGGCTGGGCATTAACCAGCCATTTTCTCGGTACTCCCGACAGCGTACGGTTTGATCCTCTCAGCTACAATGGGAACAGGTCATGTAGGAACCGTAATAGGGATGGGGGAGATTTAAGTTGACGTGGTCTATAATCTCTAGAGGCAGCCTCACCGCGCCTCAAATGTTTAGGTAACCAGGTATCCTATAAACCCTTTTACCGTATCAATTGGTAGATTTTCGAGTCCTGTCTGGGCGCGGAGTAGCATACATGAATGTATAAACAAAATTCTCAATCAATTAACTACTTCCAGTCATTGTACTGAAATGCCACCAAAGCATTGCTCTTTCAGGGCCGAAGGTCTTCTTGAGGATCCGAGAATCGAAATCTAGTATGCATCTGTGGCTTCCGATCACCCCTAACAATAGCTACATAGCCCGGCGCTTGAAATGTGACTGAGTTGACGCTCCTACGTCGCCGTGGCCGTCGTAGTCGTAGTCGTAGTCATCATCGTCGTCGTCTTCGGCGGCTCTTTTGGACGGTGTCTTCCTGTCCACCAACACGCCGATTACCCTGTAGGAGAACTCCTGCTGGAACCGCCTGGAGAACTCTCCCGTCGGGATAGTCGCCCCCTTGTATCTATCGATCGTGCCCGAGAGGCCCTCTTCGAATTGCCAGAGCGCTGTCAACAGGTGAGTAAAAGCTGATGTGCTATGGGTAGCCCTAGTACTCACTGGTGACGTCGTAAACGTATCCTCCATAACTAACCCAAACGGGCTTTGCCATATCATGGTTGATCGTTGAGCCCGATATTCTAGTGACCGACCCGTTATTCGAGGCCAACTCATCGCGCGTGACCTCGAGCAACGGCGGCGGGACCTTGGCGACGATGAGTTCTCTCCTGGATATGAGATCCAGCAGGGCATCCGACTCTTCATCATCCGCAAGCATGGGTGTGACCTTCTCGGACGCATCAGTCCCGCGGAGCGATTGCGTACCCTCCTGAATTTCCTTCCAGCCGTACACCATCCACGCATCGACAGCTAAGAGAATTTTGTCAGCGTGTTCTCGATTGTTTGTGGTCATTTATGCATTGGCCGCTTTCCAATGAAATGGAAGTCATGGATCACCGCTCCGCGAAAGACTTACAGCCTAGATCGTAAACCATCCCGTGTACTACTATCTGGTTGTGCGGGATTGGAAGGCTGGCCTCGCCTACCACTCGCCCGATTCGGAGGAAATCGTAGTCCTGCAAGCAGCGATTGGCCTCGTCGTGGTAGGTACCGAAAGCATAGGTCGCATCTTTACCGGCAACTTCCTCTAATAGTGTAGTACCACCCGGGTGATAATCCACAAATTCTACACCGTTGTTAACGCATGAAACTCATCCTGGAATTCTGTTCGGATTGGAGGAAGTCTGGTTGCTTACCTGTCAAATCGTAGACGTCATCGTTAATGATTGTGTACATCCCCGTCTCCTTGTAGGTGTGCCAAGCAACCTCTTTTCGCGTGTATAGATTTTCCGCGGCAACGTCAGGACCCTTCGCCGGTCTAGGCTCTGCAAGTGTAGCACACCTATACGGCCACAAATATTCGAGAACCTGCTGTGGCGAGACAGTTCCGTCCTCATGGATGGCATGTATGGGGTTTCCGCCCGGGCTGGATCTGAGCATGTTGCTCTGCTCCAGGCTCTCGAATGGAAAGACTTAAATTTCTGAGTCAGTAGTCTGGACAGCATGAAGCGAATGGCCAGAGGCGCGCGAGATGGACGTAATTACCTGTGATATCGAAGACATCGTCACCAAGAGAGATCCAGAAGGGCCGTCCATATTCCCCGTCCCTTTCAGCAATCTCCTCACGCCTCATAGGACACATCAGCTTTCCTATAGGCTGCTGTGTCTCTCTCAGCTGCTGCTGGAACTCGGGTAGGGCTTTGAGGCCCAGGAGGGTCTTCTCGAGCACTGATGTGAGTTCGACCGGCCCAGCCTCGGCTCCCTCAATCAGAACATCTGCAAACAGCCGTAATATTAGTGAATGCTTAGACTTGGCATTGCTTCTGGCCTTTCAGGAAGAAAGAAGATCACGGAGACCAAACACTCACCCGTAACATCGTAGACATTGAAGCCACCGGCGCCATCATCAACCAGCGCCCACAGGTCGTTACGAAACCGGTGGTTTCCCACCTCGCCTATAGTGTAATACATCGCTTGCCTTGGCCGTCCCGGTGCTGATCTTTGAGCGGCTTTTGCGGCCCTGGTACCGCCAGATGACCGAATGGCTAGTTCTTGAGGCCTCTGAAACTGCAGCTGCGAGCTCCCATTGAGAGGCTGACTAGATGTCGGGTGTCCCGCTGCGCCTGATACACCCGACTCCTCAATCGCTTCGTTCAGCGTCTGGGCGGTCGTTTGAGGCAGTGGTCCGTTATAATTTGCCGCCTGTGAGGTTGCTGTCATCCCAGACTGGCTTTGGTTTGCCTTGGCTCTCCAGGGTCGTATGTCAAAGTTGAAATTGGGCAGCCACTCCGTGTCCTTTGTCACCTTGGCATCGGCCTTCGCCTGGTTCAGGGCGACCCAGAAAGAGTCTATGATGTCCCTTGGCACATCACCACCTAGCTGCCGTTGAATGACCTCGGCTTTCAACTTATCCAGGAGTGACTTCCGGTTGCCCAGGTCGCTGCCTTCCGCAACTGGGACGTGCAACGTGGGGACCGTCGATTTCGCGGTCGGATACTTCTTCTGACCCACGGCGTCGATCACCCAGGGCGTCCTGTTCTGTGACTGCGCGGACGCACGAGCCTCGGCGCTTGGTGACCAACAATTCTGTGTTATGCTGAGCCCCGATCTGGTGTCTTCCTTGTCGCGCCTGGGCATGACCGCAAGCATCAGGAACCCGACCGCGTCAACAAACCAGTCGACGGGATCTTTGTCGAGTAAGTCTCTACTCCACATGTCCCTCGTTACCACGCATGTTCTTAGTATGGATGAAGCTGTACCATCGTCACGCTGGATGTGCGCAGCCTGGAACTCCTTTATCGCGCTTCGAATCTCGAGCTGGCTGTGTATGGAACCTTCCCATTCCTTGAGTGCTTCCTTACGCCTGTTTTCTCCCAGTCATCAGAGAATGGTCTTCCTTGACGCCAGAGGGTATGTATCGTGTAGAGGGCTTCCGGACCAGGAAATCATGTGTAAATTCAGTGCACTGATGGGGCTTACCATGGTCGTAACCTCTCCCGCAAATCACGATGTTCTATCCACGCTTCACGAATTGATCGCAGCTCTGGTTTTGCTTCGGGGGTGACATATTCTGATTGACACCATACCAAGTCTTTGGGAGTATTTCGCACCATTTTCTGCCTGAGAAATGTTGGAACGCGTAATGCCCTTAGGCCGTATTTCGGGTAGATAACAGTCCAGAAATGAGAGGTGAAGAAGCCGCTACTTGTAGAAAGGGATATCAGGTATTGATACCAGATGTCTCCCCTATGTTTGGCCTCATCAACCCCCTTGCCGTTTTGTTTCAGCAGCTTATGGTTAGGAAAGTCTTCCATGGTCATCGACAGCATATGTTGGTTCCATTGCTTCCTCATAGAGGGCAGCCTAGAAAGTGGGTGGCCAGTGACTCGGCCTCCAAATAATGCTGACTCCCACGACTGGCCGACTTCATTGACCCATTCCTCTACACCGTTGGTTGCCAGAAACTAAATATGTGTTAGCTGAAATATGGACACATGACAGTCGTTGCTTACTGGTTCATGTTTCATGAAAGCTCCGGGTTGCTTGCGCGGGTGAAAGTAATCGTGAACTCTCCAAATGGCATGCTGGGGGAAATGCGTAAGTTGTTATGTAATTATTCAAACCGTTGTCATTATGGATGCACTATTGGATTTCTAAGTACTTATTCCTCATGAGTTTCATGTACCAATTGATGATTACCGTACCTTGCAAGGATCTGTTTTTACCATAGGCAAATCACCTATTCTCAAGGAATTTCCCACCATTTGAGCGCAAACTTACCGACATTTCGTGCGCCAGCTTTCCGATACTCAGCAAACATACCGGAAGGGAGGGGTCAAGTGCAAGGTGGAAACTCACAGTTTTGGCCAAGTTGAATCTACTCCACGCCTTCTCGGAATCCGATGTATTCCTGTCCAGCAATGGCCAAATCATTCCTGGATTTACCAATATGAGTACAAACTGATGCCGCGGTCCTTGGGTACTGTCACGATACGTTGTAGTAGTCCCATACTGTAACTCATGAATGTTGTCAGGTAATGTCGGCCAAGACTGGGAGAGCGATCGCACTCTCCCGTAGTACTTCAAAACATGTCCAAGGAAAGCGGTGACTAGTATCTACCTTGAGCATTTGTCCTCCTGCAGACCCAGCAGGACAGAAGGTAATGATAATCCTATCAGCATAGTCGTCGACCTTTTTCATCAAATCGTCGACCTCGGCCGCTGTGGGAAATCCCTGAAATCTAGCCTGGAAAGGCCCTTCTGATAAATTGTACGGTATGGGTCCGTTCCACTGGGCCTTGGTCTTCTCAAAGGATAAGAGAGCATGGTAACTGTGACACTCTTTGTTAGTGCATCTGCACCTCGAAACACTCGAGCCCTCTTTGGAGTCACGTACAAAGGCAGACCGCATGACACCTTGAAGAAAGCACTCGCCACCCGGATACACGGCGCTAGTACGTCCCATAACACAGGATTATCAACACTCCAAGTGTCCGTGTCGGACAAGTCGGGAATGAGGTCACCCGCAAATCCCTCCTTGATTGGTTTATCGACGTTGTACCATCTTTTCTGAGTTCAAATGCATAGGCATGGTTAGTGGCATTATCGACCGTGAATATGAAAATACAGGGGGTGAATAGATGCGAGGCACTGGGAAGGCCATGCCCTGCTACGTGCGTGGAGAGCTGCAGACTCGGTTTACCTTCTCGAATGTAGCCTCCCAGCCGCTTTCAAGGCCTGAGAGGTCACAAGCCTTTGGAGGCACAGCTTCGTTTATAGACACAACATCCGCTATAAGACTCAAAAGGAACCAGAAAATGAGCTGACTTGATCGGAAGGTGTACGACACCGGCACGATGAGTGCCGCCGGCTCGTGCTGGCCTTGATTGGTTTGGGGTGGAAACGCACCTGTTGTCAGCCCGGATAATTCCCTCTTCTGGTGTTTTTCCTCCTCTAGGAAAAGGAGGTCAAGCTCCTCATCGGTGGGCCGAGGTATCGGCGCTGCGTCCCGAGGGATTGGTTCAGGGTTGAATGGACCTAGGTCCGGGAACCTACGCCTCCGGGGTCAGTCGTCGTGTCGACAATCTATAGCAGGAGACTTTACCGAGGATGGAGTCCTGATGACTGATAAGCTCGGAAAGGGTATATCGATGAGACTCCATATTTTATCGCGTATGGTGTCGGTGGAGTAGGTGATATTGGTGCCACAGTGGGTACAGAGGAGGGCGGGGCGGAAGCCCCGAATGGGGACTGGGCTGGCGAAACAGCCTGAGATGGCCCAGGTGGCCCTTGAGGTGGTGAAGTGGACGGTAATGCCATCTCACGATGCTAACTCGAGCGAATGTGCTGATCGCAGCCTTGTGCGCCTGGACCAGATATGGAAACACTCTTGAGCTATGATCATGGCATAGAAAAATTAGAGTCACTGAAAAATGAGTGTATGTCGTGGCTTCTATGACTGAGGCCGGATCCGTCAGCCTGGAGCCTTCCACAATTGCTTGTTGCCGAAATCCTTTGTGCCGCTTTGCATAGGTATTTGCAGACACCACTCACAACCCGCAGGTTGTCCACGGTTCCCCATTGTCCAAGCACTGCACCTTTCTTTTGAGATTTCCGTGCGAGTGCCGCGCACGTGGAATGTTCCACAGGTACAACTCGGAGCACCGCAACGGGCAGAGCCTCACGACAGCCCCGATGTCTCGCTCTCCCACCATCCCCGGAATACCTTCAACCTCTCAGTGCGCTCTCGCGCGAGCTGCCTCCCGGTCTCCGTCTTCATCATGCCCTCCAAGAGCTCCAGCTTCTCTTCAAAGTGGTCGACGCACCCGCCAAGGCCGCGCGCGCTCATCTTTGCGCCGCCAAACGTGAAGCAGCGCGCGATCCCCACGGCGCCGATCGCATCGAGCCTGTCGGCGTCCTGAACGATGGCCAGCTCCGGTATGGCGGCGATCTTGCCCGAGATCTTCTGGGGGTCCTTCTTCTCGGTGGAGAACGACACGTGGAGGACGAGGTCCTGCACCGTGTCCGCGAGATGGGCGGGGCAGCCCCTCTCGAGGAGCACGTCCCTGACCAGGCTTGTCGAGTCCTGGCCGGGTAGAAGGTACTTGCGGTCGCCGACATCGTGGAGGAGGGCCCCGAGTGTCACAAGAATCGGGTCATAGCTCGGCCTCACACCGGTCTCGGCCTGGTTTTCCTTGTTGAGGATTTGCATCGCCGTGCGATGGACCCGTTCGATGTGGTTGTAGTCGTGTGAAGGATCGTACTGAGACATGTACTCCTTGACGTAGGCTGAAACTGACTGTATGAGCCCCTCATGGCTTGCGGGCCCGTTTTGAGGTGTTTCACCCACCGAAGATGTTCTCTTCGTCCGGGCGCCCACTTGCTTCAACAAGACCTCATCCATCCTGCCTCGTCAGATTACTGTCTGGTACAGTTTCGAAGTAGAGAAATGTAGATTCAGAGAGTGAACGAGAGGTGCTTCGGCGATTTGACTCACGCTGGTGTCGTTGCCTGCATTTAGAAGGAAGCAGAAGGATTCAGAAATGTTAGACGCGACGCGTTTAATGGCTTGGGAAGAGGGTTATCCAAACCCTGATCCACGCGTAGCGACCACCCCCCCCTCAACCAACATCAAAGGAAAGGAAGAAAGAAAGAATTATAAACCAGCAAATAAGGAAGAGAACAGAGGAGATCGATGGCCTTGAATTTGAGTCTCTGAAGTCCATCTCAAGTTCTCTAGCAGTATTACCCGCAATCATCTTTAAACGGATCGCAGCTCTTGAGAGATCCACTAACTCTGAGCTCGTTGTCGCTTCGCAAGTGTGTAGGTGCTCTGGGTGAAACGATGACGATCAGTGAATCGCTGCAGTAGTGTCCCGGCATAACAGACCGAACGAAATGGTCACGAGCGAAAAATGGATGTCATGGGTCTCTCTAGTCCATGTAAGCTCGCTTTTTAATGGTCCTTGATTAGATGCTGGCTTTGTTCTTAATCCGGGCACAAATCGTTCTAAGGGTTCCTGAATTAGGTAGCTTTCAGACCACTCATCAGTGTTGTTGTCAATAAATTTTAGTTTCCATTCAGTGCTAATACAAGCGACATAAGGAACAGTGAATATAGGTAGAACTAATGCCTAAGACGGGAACGAGCCGGTGGTGGCCCAGTAAACATTGTAATTGAAGCCCTGCGCATCGTAGAAAGGACCCAGGTCGACCGCCTTTCCGTCTGCAGTTGCCGTAAACGCGAGACTAGAAGCACCGGTGCGGCGGACCGAACTCAAATCGAGTCTGGGCGACGCCGTCAGAGCCGAGTTACCATAGTTGCCGCTCAAAATCACGGGCCCGTAGGCCACGGCGGCGATGCTCGTGTTATCAGCCGCAGCCTCCGTCCGCAGCCTCATCGGCAGCTTCACCGTGACAGTGTCGCCGGACCTCCACTGGCGCCTGAGGGCCGCATAGCTACCGGCGCTCGCGTCGACCCCGGCCGCCTGCCCGTTCACGGAGATCGTTGCGCCGGAAGCCCACTGCGGGATGCGCACGCGCATGGTCCAGTCGCCCGTGCCGGTCACCTGCAGCGTAATGGTGTCACTGACGGGGTATGCCGTCGACTGGGCAATTTTGACGCCGCGCGCCGCCCAGTCCAGCGTGGAGGGCGTGAAGAGGTTCACGTAGACCCCGGAGCTGTCGTACCAGTAGATGGAGTCCACCAGCTTGGTGTTGGTCTCCACGGCCGTGCCCAGGCAGCACCAGAACGAGTCGTAGTCCGTGGACCACGTACCGCCGCCCCATGCTGGACCAACCCCTCGGCGACCGCCGGGTTTGAGGGGCGTGAAGTAGGTAATATGACCGTGGCTGTCGGCCGGGTTTTGGGCTCCGAGGAGATGGTTCATCAGGGCACGCTCGTAAAAGTCGAAGTATTTGATGTTGGTCGGGTCCATGGTCCACAGATCTCGCGTTAGCTTCAGCATATTGTAGGTGTTGCAGTGCTCGGCGGTATCAGTGGTCAAATATTGCGCAATTGCACCAGGCGGGCGGAAGTGTTCTGCCTGACTGTTCCCCCCAATGGCATATGTGTGAGCATTGACGGTGAAGTCCCAGGCGTTTCGCGCAATGTCCAAGTAGCGCTGGGTGCCAGTAGCCTTGTATTCCCGAGCAGCACCGATCCACTTCGGCACCTGCGTGTTGGCATGGAGCCCACTCAAGCGATCTTGGTTGCTCGCGAGGGGGTCAAAGACAGCCGTGTGGTCGAACCGCTGGGCCGCAGTAAGCCACCGCGTGTCCCCAGTAAGCTGATAGACATTGGCCAGGATGTCGTTCATGCCGCCGAACTCGGTCCCCAGCATTCTCTGCATCTGGGCGGAAGTAAGCTTCTTGGTGCGCTCATCGGCCCAGCCACTGAGCGCGAGCAGGACATCCCGTGCCTTGGTGTCGCCGATTATGCGCCATGCATCGAGCAGGCCAGCCATGGTCTTGTGGACCGCGTAGTACGGCACATTGCCGTTGCTCAGCGTCCCGGCCTCGAGTGCGTTGAACTCCGACTCTGGGAACCCGGACAGGTATCCGGCACTGAAGCCTGCGGCGGCGTTGTTCGCCTGGCATTTTGCAAGCTCAGCCACGAAGTACGTCGCGCGGTCTCGGCACGTGCTGTCGCGTAGCACCGAGTAGCAGTGCGCCCAGCCTGTGAGATAGTGACCCTGGGCATGCGAGCGGAAAGGGAAGTCCGGCGCATCCCACCCGCCATTCGCCGCAGCCCCATTCGTGGAGAGCTTGTGCGTAGCCCTGAAGTTGTACAGAAGTCGGTCGACATCCACAGACCGGAGATAGTTCAGCGTTCGATTTTGGTTGTCGGTCCAGCGGCTGCTGCTCAGCGAGACTTGACTCAGTTCGAAAGGGTATGCGGAAACTCCTATCTCCGGGACGGTAATTGGCGGGATGCTTTGGGCGGCAGTAAACGTGGCCGCGGGTAGAACCCCGACCAGTTTGGTATTGAGTAACATGACACAAGGAATGGGACCGCGGATGATCAAGGGTATGCACACATCAGTTGGCAGCGGGTCAGAGAAGGAGCGTAATGGGCGTAGGTGTCATGGTGACAAGTCATCATAAATACTCCTGCGTAGGATCTGGCTCCTAGCACGCATTGCCTCCCGACGCCCTGAGGCCGTGAAGGCGGGGTGTGTCTTGGTGGTGGTAAGGAATACTTGAAGTCGTTGGCAGTGGTGCGCTTCTAGGCGCTTATAGTGGACAATGTATTATGATACTCACAGACTGCCCCACAGATGGGAATGTAGTATTCGGGGGGTAAGCAATTCGCCGCCAAACAGGGCAGACACAGTCAAGCAGAGACCGGCTGTGGAGAAAAGCGGAGAGACAACGTCGTATACGACGACCCGTGACCAGTTGGGGCCTTGGCTATTGAATTAACCGCCGCGGTATGATCGTGTTTTCACTTACAGATTAAACATATCCTCGGCCACCTGGGACAAAGATAGCGAGTAAGTCAAAGTGTGTCCGTCAACTACATATAAGTATTTGTCCGCCTTATGAGACTATCGCATCGAACATGCAGCAATTTGGAGCATGACACGTAATCGCCTACCAGTCGGCGCGAAGCCAGACCGGGATGGCATCAAGACGATATCCCCCTGCTTTTGGAGATAGAACTTGGAAAGTGAACACATAAATGAACGAACATCACCGTTATAGTCATATATGTCAGTCCCAATTGATACAGTGTTTGACAAGATCTCAGTCGGGGTAGCACCGACAGCATTGTTGGTCGACGCGATATCAAGACGCGCTTCGGGGTTGGCTGCTTTTGAACCGAGCCCAGGCTATACTGTTCCTGAAGCGTTCCAATGGCTGTTTCTGACCACACATCTCCACTAGCCGGAATCGTTGTGGCCCGCTACCAGCACCTTATACTTTACAGTTTTATTATTTAAACCTTTAATATTGATAAAAAATAAATTTCATTAACACAAAGTGATTAATTATAATGCATTCATAACTTAATAGTATTAATTTATTAATTAATTTACCTTTTAATTATTATTAATTATACTTAGAATAAGGGCATTCCCAGCTAGCAGCCCTTCTAACAGCCCTGCCAAACGGCCCGGCCAGCCACCCCGCCGACCCGATCAGCCCCGCCGGCCCGTAATAGGGAATGTACTTCTGAGATGCTTATGAAGTAAAGGCGATGATACTCGCTACCGAAATCAATTTAATGTGGTCGGTCGCAAGCTTCTTCTGAAAACATCATGTCAAAGGACATTCTCATTTAACCGAAAACATCAATATTCGTCCTTACAACTCCTTATGGAACACTAGCAACACCAAGATGCAGCTCGAAGCCTACCATGTGTGGGCAGCCTGCGCCGCGGGACTAGGATTGTGTCTGTGCCGGATCATCTACAACCTCTTCCTCCATCCTCTTGCGGGTGTCCCTGGACCAAAGTTGGCGGCCTGCTCCCGGTTGTGGCTTCTCAGACTCGAGCTGACTGGGCGCCCCCATGAGCAGATTATGGAATTACACAAGAAATACGGTATGTTCAATCTGCCAAAACCTGCTTATCCATGGGGCCTCAGCTGACGCCCAAGCTATGCATAGGCCCACTCATCAGACTGTCACCGAGCGAGGTCTCCATTAATGACATTGAAGTCTATAATCGAGTCATCTAATCTCAGCAGACGACGTTTATGAAAGCCCCGTACTTCTACGAGGCCGTCCTTGGCGGAACTAGCGTATTTACAGAGAGTGATAAGGAAAAACATTCTATGGAAAAGCGGCTATTGTCTCATGCCTTTTCACGTGCGAATATAATAGGGATGCAAGAGCTGCTATACTTATATTGCGACCGCTGGATCTCCATAATCCAGACCCACGTCCGAGAAAACAAGCCGATTCCCTTGTGGTTTGTTAGCCAATGCTATACGCTGGACTCAATCTCAAAGTTGAGCTATGGGACGGCCTACGGCACTCTGGAGTCGTTTACCTTTCACCACGATATTTTCGAAGTGATGGAATAGGCGATTTATAACGTTCTTTGGATAGCCTACTTTCCGTTTCTGAGGACCATTGCGGGATGGATTCGGCCCTTTATCCCAGACCCATTTGCGGGTCTGGCCAAGGTAGGACACCTCATCCGAATAGACATAATGGGTATATTTAATAACAATATTTAACTTTATATACATGTTTTTTTTTTTTAAAAAAAAAATATTTTAAAGCTTTTGTTCTTGTTTTTTTACCCCCTTTTCTTATTATATTTTTGACAACTTTTATATTTTACACCATCCCCTAATGGAGGAGGATCCTCTAAAAAGCAAACCTCAGTTGATTTACTGGCTGATGGCTCCTTTCACAAATATGATTAACTTTATTTGTTTTGCTATAATTAGTCATTTAAGGATTCATATCTAAGACGCTGAACTAAACGATATGTTTTCTATGGCGGGCTACCAACCCGAACTGGTTGAGGCACAAGCTCAAGGTATACGCCAAGAAGAGAAAGGCGGCATGACTATGTGGCAATATGCTGCTTCCGATACCATTTTCGTTGCATAGCCGTTCCTAAGGCTTAGTTAATTCTGAGACGCTAATACATGGTTAAAACTTTATGCTTTTACTACTCAAGACAGTCACATTTGGCTCGGTAGAAAGTTCACAAGTCTTCTACTTAACAAAGATGTGCTGCCATGAGGGCACGAGACCAAACTACCGAGGTTGACCAATTATTCTCTAACCGGCGTACGATAGATACATCTTAGTTTGTTGAGTCCAGATTCCTAGCAAGAATCGTGAACTAGCAAACAAATAGCAAGATGTTAGGAAAATAGGTTCCCGTAACAAACGCAAGCAGTAATGTGGTGAAAGATAAGTACAAGATTTATAAGGATAGTAAATTATAAGTACTTGTTGAGAATTAACGTCCAAGGCTTGTCACCCGCCGTTTAGATATATCTGCTCGATTATCGCGGGAATCGACAGGTAGAAAACTCCTGACTGAAATCAATACCAATATGATGAAGAAGAGGAAAGACCATAACATCTTTTTCTCGTCCCCTCATCTGAACAATTAGTAAGTACGGTAGAGGCTTCGCGAGCAGAAGGCAACGGGTGATTTAGATAATCGTGCTATAATTGTGTTTGACAGTATGATCCAGCAGGCAAGCAAGCGCGGTATTGAATTGCAAAGAGATAGGATGATCTCAAATGGGGTCGTAATGATATTCGCAGGTATCTATCCCTATTTCTTAAAGCATATACTCGAATACTAATCCACCACGAGGAACGGGAACAACAGCGATGAGCATGACTGCAGCGATATATAACTTTGTCTGCCGCCCTCATCTTTGGAAAGAACTACAAACACTCCTTCTTGACCGATTTGCTGGCTCAGGCTCAACATCACCTCCAAATGTGGTTGAACTCGAGAAAATACCTCTATTTGAAGCAGTGATCAAGGAAACATTGCGTGTTGGCGCCGCAGGACGAGGCCGGCACCCTCGCCTTGTCCCGCCAGAAGGTTGGACATATAATGGACACTTCCTGCCTGGAGGAGTATGTGTTCCTAGGGTTCATATTGAATAATAGAGTTCAGTGCTAATTCATTCCGCTATAGACCATCATCGCGGCAGCGACATTGTTCCACATTCACGACCCAGATGTCTACGCGGATCCTCTGGACTTTAACCCAAAGCGATGGCTTGTGCCAGATACTTCGAAGATGCAGCAGAATTTTGGTTAGACTTATTATTGACCCCAGGACCATTGCCTAGCCGCACGCAACCATTCCGAAGCTAACCTTCATCATATCCAGTTCCCTTCTCTCATGGGTAAGCACGAGTCTTCTCCACTCACTATCTCCACCTGTTGCGGCTTGAAGCGCCATAGAATTTATCGCTCTAGGCTCCGCTGTTAACATGTGGTTCATACATGATAGGGCACGAATGTGCTTGGGACAACAGTAAGTGGGGGTGATTTACGGAAGAAGCCTCTCCTCAGCGTGCTATCGTCACTAACGAAAAATTGTCAGCCTTGCACAAGTAGAGTTGCGAATTACCCTGTCCCAAATCCTCATGAATTTCGACCCAGGCCACTGCCTTGAGCCGAGCTTGGAGTACCAAGAGTGGGGTGCTGTGTCCTTCGCACGCGGACAGGTCAACATTACCTTGAAGCCGCGGGACACTGTCACAGAAAAAATTGGGTTTCTGGCTACACAGTCAAGATGGATATGGGGATGCGGCGAAAACAAGGACACGGTTGTAGGGAATCCGATGTAGCGGGTTGTGGGTTTCAGTGGCAGGCGGTCCTGGAGCAACTTTGGACGTAATTACAAGTACCCTCATTGACTGGTGTTGAGTGCTGCACTCACTAATCCGTTCTAACTGAGTCACTGACTTCACAGCTTCTGGACGTTGGGCATGATTCAAGCGCCGTTCTAAGTCGCCCTACAGTCCTTTTCGTCTGCCTCAGCGCCTGGCCTCATGCTTCACCAACAGGCACATGCATGCCGTGCCTCCCCTGATACTGCGAAGTCTCAGCCGGCTTCCACCCACCGTTGCTGAGCAAGTTCTCGTCAGCCAACTTGAAGACCTCGACTTTCAGGGGTCGGCAGCACTTGATCATTTCCTTCTCGCTGTCGCTGCCGAAACCCCACAGCGACAGATCGCCACCGGGGCAGGTACCTGCGGCCCGCAGGTGTGAGCAAACCCACGCATGAAGTGCCCGCGAAGTATAACGAGCCCCGGAATCAATGCTTACTTAATGCCATAAGAACGTCCTGCTCCGCCAGGAACTCGATGTGATCCCCTGCCTCGGCCGGGCAGGGGTTCATGAAGTACCTCCCCTTCTCGTCCAGGCCCGTGACCTGGAACAGGTTGATAACGTCATGGACGTCGGCCTCGTTGAGGCCGAAGGGCGCAACCGCCCGCGTCAGGTTGGAGTGGCAGTGGAAGTCATACGTCTGGCCCGAGAGAACCGTGTTGATGTAAGGGTCGCACCGCGTGCCGAGCAGGTCGTGCACGCGGCCGCCGTGCTCGTCCTCGCCGTACCATGAGAGGCTGTCGGCGATGATGGTCACCAGCGGCCGCATGTATGGCAGGCACGACCACAGCCTGTCGTGTGTCGTGACATGGGAGGCGTGCAGCTGCTTGGTCCGGCTGGCCCAGAACCGCTCGCGTGGGTTGTGGGCGTTCCATATGTTGAGGTCGCCTGTCCCGAGATTGTTGTCAGCGATGTCGAAAGATGAATTACCAAAGAGCCTGCAGCGGGCGTCTCTACACCCGGCGGACAGACAGGGCTAGGTACTTAGATCTTACCAACTTGAGGCCCCTCGGGAGTGCTGACCCGGACGATGGAGCCGGCCGGCGCCTTCCATGCCTTTCCAGATCGGATTGGCAGGACAAACTCCTCGATGAGAACGCGCGGCGCTTTTTGAGCAGCCTCATACAAGTCTCGAGGCACCGTCAGTGGCGAGCCGGCTGAGGGCAGGTATGCCGGCACTGGCTTTGGCACCGGCTTCCGGGATCGGAGGCGCTCGGCCGCGGTTTGCGCGTTTACAACCATCTCGTCAAGGATTCGGGGGTTGAAATGAGAGGGTGCAGGAATTTGTCTTGGGGTTATTCGGTACTACGAAAAAGGTGTTTGTTCGAACAAAAAGACCGGCAAATTGAATTTTGGAAAGGTGAGGATCTGCGGACGAGCCGATACTGGACGCTCGGCTTGGCGTAGATAAGATCGGAGTGAAGCTCCGTACCTAGGTCCCGGATTAAGAACACAACCAACGAAGTGGGTTTGTATTCAGAATGTTGATCCACATTCTCCACTCATCACGGTGCAGCAGTAAATATTGGCTCGTATTTAGTTACTTCCAATGCTCAGCAAGTGCAGGAACATATGCCACTACGGGGGGTGCGGCTCAACCAATTCCTTCACCATGAAGTCTTCCGATGCGTGCTCAGCCCCATATTGCCATCAGCATATTGGCATGTGGCAGTCCATTGGCAATCCATCAAATACAAAACCATGCAGACTTGCGCCGTAACCACAAGGATCGCCACTTCCCCCACTGAGTATGCAGCATGATATCCCGGGTCACCTCTTCTGGCGTCCCCGCCATCCGGTCAAGTTTCCCGCCAAGGAATGCTGAGATCCAAGCCGCCTGGACTGTGGCACAAACAGCTGTGCTGACCGTTGGGGCCATGCCGGAGAATGCGAGATCTCTTGACTCAAGCATCGTCGAGGGGACGATAAAGCGGTAATGTCGCCGCAACACCGAGGTACATGAATGCCGAGTTCCGACGGCAGGCGCCACACATGTACCCTCAGAATGCGAGCAGAACACACGCCCGGGCCAGATTTATAGTCGGGTTCTCGAGCGTCTTCTTGAAGGCCATCTGCCTACCCTGGTTGATATACTTGGCAGCAAGCACGTGGTCGGTCCTCGTGGCCCCTCTGACCTGACGCCCGATCGTGACCATGAGGTACAGTGAGGCAAGTGTTGCCCTGTCCACTGGCCGAGACCCTGGTTATTTGGTGGCGTTTTGCTCCTCTTTGGCTGAGCTCACAAGCTCGGAAAGCTCATCCTGGGTTCAGGTCTAGAAAGCCGCTCGACAGCAAGGCTCTTAGCTGAAAGTAACTTGTGAACAGGAGAACATGACATACGGCACCCAAAAGCATTGGATGGAATCGTTCTTTTCGGCGTCACCCAAGTCATCGTAGAAGTTTCCCGTCTCTAGAAAGCTTCCCAGCAGACCTGCTGCATGTGTCCCAACACCTGCAGCCTTTCTACCTCTCCATTCCCATCCACCTCCTGCAGGAGCGTCCACGACCGTACCAGCCCCGGAAATATTCTGTTATTTATTTAAGATTATATTACTATAAATATAATAAACGCTATAATTCCCTGCTGAAAATAAGAATAATAAAAGCAAAAAAGTAATTAAATAATTTTATAATAAATATAGCAGCACACGAGTGACGCAGGATCACGTGACGTTCACGTGACCCCTTGCGCAAGTGTGACGGCACGGCTATATAAGCTACATTGAATATTCAGAAGCGTTCTGAATTATTCTGACATTTTGGTGTGTCCATTGCTATAGTGTAGCGGCGTGGGACGCGGTCTTAGCAAGCAATAGCATAGCCTACAGCATATATCATCTGAGGGCTGCAGCGCAGCAGCAACCTCTCAGAAATAATTCCACTTCAAATTTCACAACAATTCAAATTTCATTTTTCTTCGCTTGCTTTTATAAAATAATATAATTTTCATATTTTAATAAAACAAAATAATATAAAATTTATTTATAAATTCATTTCTTTTATTTAATTAAATACATATAAAACTATTAATAAAATATTTTTAATTATATAATAAATATTTAAAAATACTTGTTAAACTAAATTACGAATTTGTATCATTTGTATTTATTAATTTGACATCTGGAATACAATATAAACACTGCGTCAGCCCTGCCCCTCATGTGCAAGTTCCTTTGAACCAGGGATTCATTGGACTGGGATATGCAGGTGATCATGTCGAAAAAGTATGCCGTGGAAATGGAGGCAATGCAGGGGCTTAGCCAGCCACGAGCAAGGTGATTCGCTGAGTCTGCAGCTGACTGCATGAATGCCCAACTGGTCTGTGACATGAGATTTCCAACATCATCTGGTTCATTTCCAGACCATGAATTCTCGTCCCTTCCTCTCGTCCGTCCTAAACGCCTTCCCAGCAATTTCACATACCTTAGGATTGGTCTATACCGGGAACAGCCTCTACTCTGCACAGTTCAGCATGGCTGATCCACTCTCCATCGCCGCATCCGTAGCCGGGCTAGTCTCGCTCGGTTTCCAGGTCGCCGGGGGTATCACACAATACTTGAACGCGGTACATGGGCGCAAGAGCGATATCGCTTCCGCAAGAGCACACCTATTTCGCACCCAAGAGTTGTTAAAGTGCGTGGACGCGGTGACGGCGAGGGTCGAACCGACCCATGGGACAACTGCAGCGTTCTTGAAGGGGTTTGCGTCAGTCCAGCCGGAGCTCCAAGCTCTCGATAGCTTTGTTCGGAGTTTGGATAGTGCCAGAGCTTCCTCGTCAATTCACGAGATCCGTGGAAAGATTTATGCTCAGGCGAAAAGGCTAACGTACCCATTCCATCGCCCGACCATGGATCGGTTGGAGTCTGGGCTAGTGAGCCTCAATCATATGCTACAATCAGCAATCCACGTATCAGGAGTGTAAGCTGACCCTTAAATGTGAATAGGGAGGAAATTCGAAGCTAACTAAACTATCTCACAGGGACATCGCTATCAACACCGATTCCAATATCTCTACCATCAAGGCCGCGCTGCCAGACATAACTGGCCAGCTTTCTCTAGAGATTAGCCGAGGGTTTATATCCAACCGGGATACTGTCGCTTGTTTGGGAGACACGGTTGTGTCTTTGTCCGACAAATTCGACCAGAGATTCAGTGCACTGCAAGACACCGCCACTCATAACATCGAATCGACATCGGCCTTCCACAGAGATATCTCCGATAATCACACGAGACTGTTCCACGAGGTATCAGTGACACAGAACGGTATCTCTCACCTAAGTGACGCCGTCAGAGGCGTTGAGATGAGCTTGCTCCAAATACGGGAGGCGATCGCTACCAACAGCGCTACGTCTGCGCTGCAAAGCAACGACTACGCTGAGCCTCACCCAATGGTTCTCGGGCGCCTGATTGCCAAGCCGACCCGGTTGAAGGAGGCGTGCGACGCCATGGAGGCATCGCTGTCGCAACACTCCAGCCATCTTTCGCGCACCAACCTGCCGCGGAGAACATGCATCTGCCCAAAGCGAGTTTCTAGGTCAAGACAAGTCCGGACCTGGGGACCTTGGCAGGCTCTGGCGGATACGTCGACCGTGCACGACCACCTCCCAGATTGCAGGTACTACGTCCACGGCAGAGAGATATCTTCAACGCATTTGAAGGTGGGCTTCACAGGCCTGCAAAGACTTCTAAACCGTGCAATCGAGGTGTCTTTTTCATACTCATTTGGGGCTGGCGGATGTAGTTTGAGCCCAACCTTTACTTACTATCCAACTGTTGATCACCGGCGTGACCCGGCGTTTCGAATTATGGCCCTATTCAGCTCGGCGTGCTTGAACTTGAACTTTTATGAAGATCGTGAAGAAACATTACTGGAGCAGTGTTTGGACAGAATAATATTACTTTATCGCCATGGAAAGGCTTCAGCGAAAGCCGTGGACCTCTACGGCCGCGGTGTATTGCATTACTTCAATCCATGGCCAATTGTAAGTCTGCTGTATTCCACCACAACGCCCAAGGAACCATTACGCTTATTAACGAGACGAAGCGCCCTACCTCTTCGTGCCGCTCGCTGACAGGGCTGGGTACTCTAATAGAGCATGGAGCAGAAACTAGCACGTATGACATCTACGGCGTGTAAGCAGAAGTCTCCCATTCTCCCCATTTACATCAACTGAAAGGGCTATAACAGGACACCTGCTTGGGCAATGACGAGAAGTCTTTTCACAGGTCCCTGGAAATGGGATGCATCGGGCGATACTGAGGGAGGGGGAGGCCCGGGGTCTCCTTACCACTGGGACTCGCGTTCGCTTCTCAATGACGTTTTGTGCGCCCAAGAGCCGGGCGGAGCTCTTGTGACTAAGTCTGACCTCGAATTCCAACCGAGCGAGCAAAGAACACTTGAGATTTTTGCCGTGATGCGACGCTCATCACGTACTGCAAAAGGTACGGATTGACTCTTCCTCGAACGCTAAGACCCATCTTACTTCCAAGATTTGCGGATGTTGAAACATTCTGCCTAGGCCTTGATTGCGGCCCATTGAGTCTTGCAGCACTTGAGGGGAACGTCCAGAAGATGGAAGTTCTCTTGTCTAGCTATCCTGACACCATCAATGAGCTCAACCTCTTGAAACAAACTCCGCTTCATCTCGCAGTTGGACACCCACCCTGTGTTGCGCTTTTACTAAGTAGATCGAATTGCGAACTTATCGATCTGCCAGATAGTGGAGGCAGGCGACCTCTGGAGTACGCAATATTTTCTTGTCTATTTGACACAAAAGATAGCGAGGTTCAGTATCACGATGAGATCGTTGAAAGCTATGGCGATACTAGTTTGGGCATTCTACTGGATGCAGGATGTACGATACCAACACCCAGTTCGTGGCCGCTCGATTACTATCACAACGAACGATCCTTGTGTTGTAACTGCCTACAGGCAGTATCGGCACAGTTGGTTGATCGAAGCCAGCGAGCTCAGCGACTGGAAAGGCTGGCAGGGGATAAACTCACTCGCATGCAGGCCACGGCATTGGGGGCCTTTTCTCCATACTTACTGGACTCGAACGCAAAGAGGATAGTTCAGGCACTCGACGAACGCGGGATTCCTGTGGAGCCCAGTCTGCGCAGATGGGGCTGTGATGCAATGGCCTCAGTATATCACAGCGGAGGGCCATTTTCTTTCCCCACCCTTTGGAACCTCGGTTTCCACGACTTGGAAATACCCGATAGTAATGGACTGACGCCCTTGATGTCATGGCGCGAAAGAAATGCTTGGTGGCCCACAACGGAATTTGCAGGTCGTTGCGCCTGGCTGGTACAGAATGGCGCCGATTTGTGGAAGTTGACTCCTGACGGAACTTCAACGATCGGTCATGAGATCTACTCAGAGATTGGCCGAAAGGACCCCAATTCCGTCAACATTTCGAGCCATGAAGAGCGAATACGGGACGTTGTCTACCTCACGGAAAGGCTAGCACGCCGAGACCCCCGAGATGGGTGCAACTGTGCTTGCTCGCTGGGGGGGTGTACTCCCTTCATGCGATTTATTCAAACAGCGCACCAGTCTAGAAAGGACTGCTCGATTTTGGAGTTTGTTCAACAGCTCCCTACAATCATGATGGAGAGTCATACGTCGTTCACTAAAGTACAGGCGCAATCTGCGATCCGATATGTTACTTTCGAACGGTTGGGCATTAGGCACACGTGCTGCCACAACAACAGTACGAATGAGACAACCCTTGACGAAGAAATTGACGAGCTGCGTCAGGAAGATGGCTATTTAGTAGCCTATCTTGAGGATCTGGCCACGGAATTCGAAATGGAGCTGGAGCGGATGAGCCAGGAACGGTATGTCAATAAACATGTTTCATTCTGGCATGGCTATTGGCTCCCGCGGATGGAGCAAGTCATGGAGTCCATCGACGGCGCCGAAATAGAAGAGCCGGACAGAGTGGCTGCCGAAGATATTGGAGTGGTATGGCATCTTCAAGAATCCGGTAAAGGCAAGGATCGCGACAGCGGCGGCGACAGCGGCGGCGACAGTGAGAGCGACAGTGACGGCGACTTTGACGGCGACGTGAACTCTGGCAATAGAAGTGAGTATGGCGGATACAACGAGTCTGATTGGAATTCTGAGGTTGATGAAGAGGAAATGTTTGAACAATTCGAATCACTGGAGGACTGGACCTCTAGGCTGGATCTTATCATGGCCAAATCTGGGATGCCTGCAGGCTTATGATTGACATACTAGCATATTCCAATCGGTTGAGTTGGCCAACATGATGGTCGTCTATGGGAAACTCGACTCTATATTTCACATTGACGCATACTTAAGACTCATAAGAATCCTATCATGGCAGTATGGGCGGCACGGAGGTGTTACAAGGGTAATTGAAGAAGTCTAAGTGAAGGTGAGCTGTGAATGACAGCTGGCGAGGAAGACTTGAGCCGGGACACACGAGGATGTCTAATCGGGGTTTTACAACGTTGTCAAATACTACGAATTGGATTGCTTCTAATACATCTGGCTGCCACAGTCCAATGCGGATCTGGAGACATACTTGGACAACTACACTAAATGTATTCGCATACGGAAGTCATCAACGGCACTACGTACCTTTACCAGGTGCTATGCTGCCATGAGCTCCGGCGCTTTCGGCTGAGTCGTTCCAGGCTGTAAGGTCCTGCACTGATAACCGAACCAGGTCTACTTACTTAAGTACTCATCGCTCAAAATCCCGCAATATCGACCTGATACTGACCACCCGAAGCATCAATGATCTGGCTTCCCAATACTGTATTGTCCACTCTGCAGCAGGTACGAAAGATAAAACCGCCCGTATAAGCTAATTAGGGTACCTCACCACTATTCACGACATGAGTACTTAGGCATAGGAAAGGGTCAGGTGATGAATGTTATGCAATTCTTGTAAACATACCACTTGACGCCCACACGAAGCCGTGCCTGGGGTCAGTTGCGGTAGACGGCCCGTACGAGAAACGATATGAGAAGACGTGATTACCACGGCGGGAAACCCTCGTTCTATTTCCCTTCAACGGTTAGCTCGCAGTATCGGTCGGCGAATAGACCAAGAATAACCGCAAAAATGGGAAGCCGTACATTTTGGTTGTCCGCATGGAGAGACCTCAAACTTAGAGGTTTTTATTATAATCGAAACCGAGACCGTCATGGCAGTCGAACGCGTTATGTATCGACTTACACGGCGCGTGTCCTCCTACTTGACGACCCCTGACCACAATAATGTTCTTCGTTGATAGGAACTGCTGTATTTACTTTACAATTCCGGCTACACGACACAAGTAATATCACAAAATTGGCCCACAACCTGAAAATCCACGCTTGGCG
Source organism: Diaporthe aspalathi (assembly GCA_001447215.1). NCBI lineage: Eukaryota > Fungi > Ascomycota > Sordariomycetes > Diaporthales > Diaporthaceae > Diaporthe > Diaporthe aspalathi. The sequence goes on from LJJS01000337.1 coordinate 101,010, forward strand.
CCATCTCGATCTGGGTGCTATCGGCGGCGGCATTGGTGGCACGTCTTGCCATTGCCCTTCGTCGTGCCGGCCACACCGTGACAGTCTACGGGCGCAACGACTTGGCTGGGGAGATGTTAAGAGGATGCTAAGGGCATTGATAGTCTAGAGAGTGTTGACGCAAGGGCAGGTGCATCAATTTATTTCTTGGCCCCTTCCTCCTGCCACTGCAGCTGTTCACCAGCTGCGTCTCCCATCGTCTTTCCGGCCCATGACTGGGACATGCACCTTTCCCATCCAGTCTCGTTGGTTTTGTTCCTAATCAGGACACAAATCTCTCTTTTTTTTTAAAAAAAAAAATCGAAATGCGAGCGGTCCCTTCACACAGTCGTAAACGCTCAAGGACCCAGCGTTTGATAATGAATACAAAGCCGACAACATTAGGACACAAAAAAAAAACAGGAGAAATGCTAGTGTCCGGTCCAGTTCTACAAATGAGTTTCCAGCACAAAGACCCCTGGCTGTGAGGAGACCGATCCTAAGCCACACACTTCCTCATCACTAGGAAACTGTAACGAAAGAGGCTGATCAACCTAAAGTTCTGTCGATGTCGCGGGTGGAAAGTATGTATTTTGTCTACTATACCTGAGCTTCGCAGGTGCAGACCACTCGGGACAAGCCCGGAGACCTCTCACATGCTGCCTGGGGTGATACAGACGGCACCGGCGTGACGGATGGTTCCGAAGGCCCGCGTCCGTGTGGGCGAGATTCCGCACCGCCTGAAAGATCCTGCGTGCGTCTTGACTGCGAATGTCGACATGTCCGACTTTATTCCAGAGCAGATTCATTGTTTTGTGGACCAAGCCGGGGATAGGAGAGTCCTGTCTATACAGATTGCAAATAATGGTTGTGAAACTGCAGTCACTACAGTCACTTTGTTCGTCGTCTCCAGGTGTCTTGCCCACCGCTCAGGCGGTACAGATTGGGGAAGACAAGACCGATGCCCTTCTCCAAGTAGTTTTCGTCCTTTCACTGGAACCTACCTAGCTCTTCAATTCGTGAAACAAAACCTGTTCTGAGATTATATTCTCATATATTATATGTCATGTTTCGATGAATTACCCGCCGTAGCCGCCTGCATGCTGATTCATAGAAATGAACTTACTTGCTCTTCACTCCATTCCCAGAACCTTTTAGCAAGCCCTGTTCCTCCCTCAGACCGTCCCCTGGATGCGAGATCGATATCTTGTCGAATCGGACAAAATCGGCCCCACGGCCCAACTGGAGTCGTCGTCAGTCCCTCTACTCTGCGAGAAGCGATGTGGGCCCGATCACGAGCCGGAATTGTCTGATCGACTTACTCCAATTTTGGCTCCTCACTATCTCAGTGGTGACTTGATCCGAAAACCCCGCAAAGAGCTGCGTATAGGCTCCATATTGTGGTGGATAGAAGACGAATGTACGAAGGAACGTGGTCTCGAGCCACGGCCGACTCCGCGCCAGCTCGGTGTTGAGGTTGCCCGGGTTCACAGCGACGCTCACGATGCCGTCCGGTCCCGCGCCATGTCTTTTGGACAGTTCCGTCGCATGGAAAAAATTTCCCACTTTGCTGGCTGCATATTTTGCTATGGCCGACCCGTCCTCGTGATAGTCCAGGTGGTCGATCTCGAGGCCCCCTTCCGGAGCCAGGCCGACTGCGACCGATGAGACAAATACGACACGGACGGAATCCTTTGGTCTGATTTTTGCCGTGAGCAGAAGGGTCGGCAAGAGCAGCTTGGTGAGGCAGAATGTTCCGAGAGTGTTAACGCCCAGATTCTGTTCGTATCCCTGGGCTGTCTTGGGCCCATATGCTGGGGCCAAGACACCAGCATTGTTGAAGAGCACATCTAGATGTGACTCCTCGGCCAGGAATTTGGAAACGCATGCCTTTATGGTAGATAGATCGGCCAGATCGAGGTGTAGGTAGGCTAGTTTCCCCTTCGACTGGGGGTGGGCCGCTTTGATGACATCAATCGCCGCTTCTGCCTTCGCTTGAGACCTGGCGGCGACGTACACTTTGGCATTTTTGGAGTACAGGATCTGGGATACTTCTCTGCCGAGGCCGGAGTTCGCGCCCGTCACAATACAGACCCTGCCAGAGAGATCAGGCAGACTTGACTCTGTGAACTCGGGCTGCGGCGGGTACATCTGCCACCAGGCGTCTCTGAGCCCCGCAAGCATTGTGAATTCAGGTCAATCACTCAACAAAACGAAGGCTGTTGGGTGTGGAGGAGAAGGACACAATGATTTCCTCTGGCACGCAGTCCCTGTACTGCCACCCACCAATGCCTCTCTTGGGATGACATAGTCCGCAGCCCGGAAAGCCGTACTCTGCCGTGCTTGGCAGTCTCAATAGAATGCTTGCCGGTCCCATTTTCCGGAGTATCAACTCCCGCTAAGTGCTCACAAGTACCCCCAATTCGAGATTGTGTCATGGACGTGCAATTTCACACTGTGAATACACCTGGGGTCCAGACCCATCACGCCATGCAGGCTTCGGCGGGTCACACCTCTAGCCCTTGTTGCCTGACTCACGCGTGGAGTCGGTTTCTTGTACACGTGTGATTTGGCGTTTACACAGTACTCCCAGTTTTCGAGTCTCGAGCTTTAGTAGACACCCTATGCAATATCAGGGATATAGTTGTGGGGGATATCCGAGGACATACTGCCCCATACGTTGAACCGAGTTGAGACTCAGCACGGCTCGGTGTGATTGACCGACCGCTTATCGAATACGCCAAGTCAGCCATTCATGTCGGCACCAAATAAAACATCAAACGATATCAATGTACACAGAGTAGAGAGCCGACCAAGTTGATGACGTGAAGTCTCTGAGTCTCCAAGATCGACCTTCAGATGGTCTATAACTGATCCTTGCCAAGCGCTGTGACATCCATCAACATGCTTTCCGAAGGGACCAGCTCGGACGGCCAACCCGGAGCACCAAGTCTCGTTGGCCTCATAGTCAGTGCTTCGCCAACCGAATTGTAGTGGTACTATCCACGTACTGATCGTCTGTATAACTACAGTTCGTCTTGAGTCTCCTGACGGCCGTGTGGAAGTCAACCTACAATGCCTACTTCCACCCACTTCGGAAATTTCCTGGCCCGTTTCTGGCGAGGGCCAGCCGCTTGTACTATTCTTACTACCGCAGCACGGGGAATCTGGAATGGAAGACGCTCGAGCTGCACCAGAAGTACGGGCGCGTGGTGCGTATCGCACCCGATGAGTGTAAGTCCATGTATGCTGCTCCGGGCACTGCTTCGGCCAAATGCTGATCTTGGGACTAGTGAGTTTCAACGGCGGGACGGCATGGGACGACATATACGGGCATAACACTAAGCGGCGCAATGGGCAAAGGCTGCAAAAGGAACCATTCTTTTACATGGGAGCGATGGCCCCGAACGGCGAGAAGAACCTCGGAGCCAGCTCCAATGAGGACCACGGCCGTATTCGCGGTGTCCTCTCCAGTGGCTTTTCCGAAAAGGCAGTGTATGCCCAGGAGGACCTTCTGCTTCGCCATATCAACTTCATGTTAGAACGGCTCCGCAGTCTGAATGGGTGCTCAACGGATGCTGTCCGATGGCTTCACCACTGCACATTTGACATTACGACAGACTTGTCGCTCGGCAACAGTGCTAGGACACTGGCGTGTGATGCGTGGAGCCCACTCGCCCATCTCATGTTTGAGGGCATCAAGGAAGGTATCACCGCCGTCGAGATTCTGCGATTCGCACCTTTCAAGTACCGAGCCTTCAACCTGTTGATAAAAGCGTTCGGAAAGGCCCGGGTGGAGGCATTTGAAGCTGCCGTAAGTCAGGCACGCAGGCGCATGGCTCAGGCGTCTACCGACGGAAGTGACAAGAGGCCGGACTTCATGTCTTATATTCTCAGGACCAATGAGACATCGAGGGCACTTACGTCCAGTGAGATAACAGCCAACGTCGCCCTTCTGCTCGACGTTGGATCCGAGACCACGGCCTCGCTGCTCGCCGGCTGCCTGTTCCACGTCACCAAAAATTCGAACATTCTTGAAAGGTTGACTGCCACGATAAGAACGGAGTTTTCGACGTGCCAAGAGATCAATTCTAAGGATTTGGCCAGAGTTCCGTACCTGACAGCAGTGCTCAATGAGGCTCTCCGCATCTACCCTCCCGTCGCGGGTGCCACGCCTCGGGTCACACCTCCTAATGGAGCTCAGAGTGAGAAAAATCTTGGGTCGGTTTCCAGATTTACATCAACTGACAATGATTAGTCGATGGTCGATATGTCCCTGGGAACATGAGTGTTGCTGTTAATCAGGTCGCGGTCAACTTGTCCCGTGCCAACTTCACTGACCCGGGCCAGTTCATTCCCGATCGCTGGCTTGGCGACGGCCCCTTCCCGGGTGATCAGCTGCAGTTATGCCAGCCATTCTCGCACGGCCCCAGGGCTTGCCTTGGGCGCAAGTACGTATCTTTTTGAATACCCGGGTCTGTACATATACTGACTGCTTGAGCATAGTCTCGCATGGGCCGAGATGCGACTCATCCTGGCACGGCTTTTGTGGGACTTCGATATAGAATTGATGCCCGAGTCTTACAATTGGAGCAACCAGAAGAGCTGGTTCATTTGGGATAAGCCGGAGCTGGTTGTTCGTTTTCGGGAGCGCGAGAAAAATTAGGGACGGATCATCTCCTCGAGCCTCAGTGGTGTTTTTGGGGCAGATGAAAATGCAAATTAGCTGGTACTGCGGCCCGTCTGTGGGACAGACAGTTGTCTTTCCGGGTACCTAACTAGGTAAACTTCAATCTCATGGCACACGAAGACCTGTTCACAGCCTGGACCATAGAATCCCATAAGGCCCGGGGAGGAGATGAATAACCCACCAGTGATCAAGGAAATGACTTAAGGGAGTCAAGATGCTCGCATTGACAGCGATTCTAAGGAAACAAAATGAATCAGGACGACATGTATGAAAACTTTACAGTTTGAGATGCCCAGATGTGTTGTCCATCTGCCATCAAGTCGCCAAGTATTGGGTTCGATCAAGGTCAATATCAGGATGTGAGGGGCTGGTACTACCACAACCGCATCCACGAAGTGCCATGCCGTCACGTTCTTCAAATACATAACAAGAACTTTTATCATATTCAAGGGAAAAGACCATGGTGATGGACCAACACAATGAGCATTCTCCTGACGACGCGAACTATTTCTGATAATAGATGTTCGACCTAGCCCGGGGGTCTGGAATTGGCACAGGTCCCTTTGGGGGCCGGTCTCCTGCCAGCCAGCCCTGGTGAGTGGTGCGAATGCCCATCTCGATCGGGTAGTCAATCTTGGAATGCATCACACCCCAGTTGAAGAACAACAATTGATCTCCCTCCTCCTCAGGCCCAACATAGATGTTCTCGGGGCGTATGATACGGTACTGAAATTTTGTAAAGAAGTCCCGCACTTCATTGACATCATCAATGATTTTGAGCTCCTCGTCAAGCCCACTGCGGACGAAAACTCGGCGCACGATGTTGGGCTGCACATGGAAGTGTTTCGCACCAGTCACCGGGTTGATCCAGACCAGGGGAAGCTAGCGGAATCATTTGGGTCAGCTTTCACAGATGGTTTGGAAACAAGAAAAAAAATAATAAAGCGAGATTGTAATGACTTACGACAAGCTGGTCCTCGGGATTCCTGGGCATGGCTTCCATTTGGTCATCCGGGACCTCCCTGCCCTCACAGGCGACGTTCAGGCCTTGAGGGTTTCCACGGCAGCGAAGAATCCACTCATAGGGGAAGTACTGGTATTCAGCCCAGCTGTGGTCGGCAATTGCCTTCTCCTCGTCGCTCAACATGTTGTACAGCTTTGCCGTGCTGAAGAAGGCGGTGCGGCCGGGTTTGACCTTCTTGGTGAGGCCTGATCCATCAGCCCAGTCCACAGTCTGCTCACCGTCCGGAAACTTGATGATGCGGAACGAAGTGAACATCGGATGGTCGATCTTGTACGAAGGACCGTCTATGTGCCATGACTGGAAGCGTGCTACGCCGTTGAGATAGTCCTCACGGGGAAGAGGCTTGGAGTAGTAGGCATCCGCGAAAACTTCGGGGATGTCAATGTTCTTCAGGCCCCAATGGTCCTCACCCTGAGCACCTTTTCCCATGAGAAACAGACGCTCAGTCCCTGGGAGGACAAGATATCCTAATTTGGGCTGGTCAAGCAGGTGTTGTCAGTGCTTGTGGCGATCCAACGCAGGTCTGACGGGTCATCATACCAGGATTCCAGCACCCTTCGGGTCTGGATTGTACATCTGTGCCCACTCCTCTGGCGTGAACTTAGGGGCGTCGGGGCTCAGGCGGTTTAGTAGCTCCCAGTTCTTCTGCGGAGTCTCATCGTGCTGGTGTTTGATAACCACGAGCAGATACCGCTGAACAGTATCTCGCAACTTCTCTACTTGCTCATCTGAGGGGGTTCCTCAGCTAAAGTCCAAAAGTGAACTCCGGCGCGCGGTATAGGACAAGTCATCAAACTCACCTGTGATAGTGTTGATATCAAGCCCATAAATCTCCGCTCCAAACTACGACACACCCATGATCGCCTGCATCAGTACACGGTTCGAAGCCAGATAGCTGTAGTGATTGGACGCCCATACACCATATTCGCCCTTAAATGGCTTGATAATGAAGTCTTCGCCTACTGATCCCATATTGAGGCGGAATTTTGGTACTGTCTGGAGTTTTGGGGTAAAGAGAAAAGGAGGTACGGAATTACAGGCTTGATCCTGATCTTTTCGGTTGATTCCCAGCTTATTTACGTCTCCCCATCCTGAGCCAACACAACACTACCTGGTTTGCCGCATTTCTACGTCGGTATAATGCAAATCACTCCCAAGGTTACTTACCGAATATTGAATATCGTCCGGTCAGGTGCCCGTAGTACCAGTACAGTGCGGAAACTGCGTCATCAAGTACAGGTACGCCTGCTAATAAAAATGGATATATCAGAAATAATAGAGTCATAAACCCAGAAGGGTTTCACCGAGCCCCATCCGGCACGGCAAACCTTATTTACGAATCTGTCACGGGCCTGGACTCCGAGTTGGTGTGCCTCTTGAGAACCAATGTGGGCCTCTCGGGGGCGTGGATGGAGTATGGTGCCATTTGGGCGGAGGTGCCAAGTAGGTAGAAGCGCCTAGGTGGTCAGCCACTGACACCTACTGAGTCTCCTCCTTTGCAGACCGCCAACTTCGGTCCTTTGCGTACGTCCGCGTGGACACACACCCTACGAGCGCAACGTGGTGTCAGATTCTTCGTGAGTCCGGAGGCATTCCGAGGACTTTTGAGTTTGTCCATGATTCACGAACCGGCCGTTTACTCTTCTGATCATGTAATAGGTCGTTACAGGCATGAACTGGCGGCCGGGATAACCGCCACATACTTCGGGTAGCAGCAAAGCTGTCGAATTTCAAAAACCCACAGACTTTGGAGATCATTCCCGTCGCCGAGTTGAGAGCTTCAGTGCTCACTGGGAAGAGAGTAGCGGCGCAGATAGGGATTCAACTGAAATAGCCTGCAAGCTGCTGCACCCTCTTGTTCTGCTACTTTAACTAGAAAGATTCGTAGCCGCTGTCATGCATAGATGGCAATTGCAATGAGAATTTACACCAAGGAACAGAAATCGTCATGAAAACGCCGCTCACACTATCTACCTAGGTAGCTCTGCATCAAACCCGCAGAAGCTCCAGGAGGAGCCTCAAAGTGGGATTTGGCGTGTCAAACAAGGCCTCCGTCATCTCCAAATCAATTCGTAGCTGACCATATAGATCAGAAATGGCCGAACGCGCATATTCCAGACTCCTGGATCGATCCAGGGCATCTAGGACGAACTGCTTCTGCTCCACGGTTAGGCCTCCTGTCTTCCTTCCCGTCGCCAGCACGTTGAGTACCGCCATGCTGTCACGCTGCCCCTGGAACAAGTGGATGAGTGGCAGAGACCACTTCCCCTCATCTAGGTCTTCGCAGAAGCCCTTCTGTTTTGTGTACTACGAGTAAATCGCTTATGTTAGGTGGGCAAGAAACCTTCCGTGGGAAGGTGGATTGCAAGCTTGGGATACTCACGTCTGCGGAAACCAGATTCTGGTAATCGTCACGTATCTGGAAGCAGCGGCCCAAGTTAGTCGTCAGCTGCTGGAACAAGCACTGGACCTTCGTCTTGTCAATCTCATCTCCTGCCGCACTCAACAAAAGGCCCATGGCAATTGAAAAGAGCTGGCCAGTTTCTTGAGCAGGGTTAGCCTTCATCGGTTCTGAATTAGCGACCTGTCGAGGCGACGATATACATACTTTGGTCCACCATCCTGTAGTACTCTTCTTCCGTTGGAATTCGGCCATTATAGGTCCAGAAAAGGTCCATCGCTTGGCCTTGGAACAGCTTTGTGATGCAGTCTGCCAGTAAGGTCAGCAAACGCGGTACCTAGGTATACAAACAGCATGTCATATGGGGAAAAGACCGAAGTTGAGACATACCCATGACGCTTCGGACACAATCACCCGTAGAGAACTCCATTATTTGGCCTATTGCCCTGATAATGGAGTACGCAGCAGTGTTCACAGTCTGCGCTGAGCCGAATATGGTATGCGTCGCAGGTTTCCCCCGCCGCAGAGGCGAGTTATCCTGAAAGTCATCGAGTCTAGTCAAATTGTAAGCTTGCAGGTGGCCTTCACGGCTTCATGGTATATATGTTGTTCCCGTACGTACAATAGTGAAGCATTATGCAAAGTACGCACGGCGTTCTTGATAGGTTCCACTTTATCCAATGGAACGTGCAACCACTCATTCAGGGCATCGATAAACTGATCTCTTATCCCCTTGGAGGGCAGGGAAGCCATATACTTGTATGGGGCATCGAGGACCTCTCTCTATTAATCCATGTTATTCAACTGATTTGCAATCCCTCAAACTCTGGCGGGTAGACTCATGCACCATATCCAAACAGTTAATTATCACATCAACGTACCTCGAAGACTGAGTGCAGACCGGGCCCCTCGTTCCCCTTCACATCGCTATGAGCGGACGACAAAGAAGAGACGGTGCCCAAATATTGCGAGCTACTACTCTCTGAAGAGTCATCGGTGCAATAGGATTCGTCCACGCTTGATGATATGGCAAGCTCCAACGTGGCCGACTCATTGCCAATTGTGCTTGGTGCCGGATGCTTTAGCGCAGGCGGAACTCCGTGGTGCATCCATTCCAACTGTGTCTTGTTGAATGCTGATTCCGGATTGTACCTCGGGCACTCCAGACTCCAGACCACATTTCCGGAGATGCTGTAGAGCATGGCGTCGAGGTACTTGCGAAGGTCCAGGGAGATGGACTCGTCATATTTGGTGGCCTCGATAACCTCGAGATACTTGGCGACGTGGTCCACAATGAGGTCTCGGCAAATCCTCATGGCTCCGTCCATGTCTGTGTGATGCTCCTGCATCAAAACCCATACTGCGTTGACCACGTGGTCTTTCCCATTGAGCTTCGCTGCGTCTCGCTCCTTTGGCCAGGACCAAATGTCGTTCTGGAGGCCCACAGCAATCCAGGCATGAGACATCAGCTCCCGGCAAAGATCGAGCTCGTGGTCGGGTATGTGAAGACCCAGCCCAAAGGTGACAAGCCCAAACCAGAACCTATCGACGCCCGGTGTTATTAGAGCGTATTCATGGTGGCCACCTGGGAAACTGTACAGGGAAAAAGTGAAAGAAACAGACACTTACATCTCGCCCACGTCCATGATGCGGTATGGTATGTACTTGGCCAGTTCCACGAAACGTGTCTCATGCTGACGGCTGGAACCGACTTCTACAAAGCGTGCCCATGATTTCATGGTAGTCTTTGCACACTCGGGGTCAATGGCAAGCATCTCAAGGAACAGCTGAGACTGTATGCGCTTTTTCCCTACTTTCCTCATGTCCGCCTTGGCTGAGATATCAATGGTGCCGGTCTCAGCTGCTTCTATGAAGGCAGTCATCATCTCATCATTCTCTTGCTCTCCCTTTTTCTCAATGTCAGTATTTTTAAGGAATGGTCTGGGAGGCTAGGGCTCACCGTGTCGTGTGAAACATGATCTGTGACATCTTTGAAGGCCGTTAATACGTAAAATTCTCATTATACATGAAATGGGGCTTTGATTCCATAGGACACTTGATGCAAAGACACTCAAGGACGGCGGATATCAGAATCGCATTTTGACGCACCATCGTGAAGAAATGCGAACTCATTGGCGTACGAGATGACTTCAAGCCTCTCAGGAATACACTCTGGCACAGCAACAGATATGAAGTTGAATCTGGGCCCAAGTGTGCCTCTATATTCACGGCAGAGTCCAACATCCTTGTTCCAGTCCTCGTGGGCCCGGATGGCACCTCTATCCTCGAAGGTAGTGTATCTGCTCCTGCGCACGTCGATGCCGTTGCAAAGCCCCTGGGTGCAATACTCCGATGGGTCGACGATTTCGGAATATTTGAACTCCATGATGCGTGCCTATGAAGATCCAGAATTGCACTAAAGGAAGACGGACGAACTCGATGAGGTACAGTATGAAGCGAAGATAGAGAGGATATACCACAGGGTGGCCGACAATGAGGTATCAACCCGCCTGTATCTGAAACCTGAATTACATTCACCTGCATACAGCCAGGGCAAAATACATGCCCAGAACACTCTTCCCCCCCGTGAGGCCAGAGACTACTTCATAGCACACCATCTGAAAGAACAGGCCTTGAAAAACTTCATCAGAGAATATCTCGATCAACCTGAATCGCTGTGCCCCATATCAATGCAAGCGAAATCTTGGCTTGCCCCACGGACACGGTGATACTACTATGCGTGGCAAGTCAGACGGCGAATCCACTCGATGCCATCCACCACGTATCTGATATGATTTCGGGCTTCTCTATTTGTCATGAGGGTTGATACTCGGCTTGACATTGGAGCGCATGTGGGTTGCCATCCCAGGATGCAGTCAACTTAGTGTCCGTGGCGACACCATCCACTGTCTGCCGAAGGGCAAAGAAGCGGTGTCAGTGACACGAGGGCTGCAACATTATGTTATTCGTTTTGGTCACGTACACGTAAAGCTCGCGGTCCAACTTGCAAGACGTCAAGTCCCTGCCCCACTCTCAACAACTAGCTGTAACACGGAAGCGACCCCGGGAGCAGGCTGTGTCCCGGTGCGGGATCATGATGAGCGGCAATCGTCTCTTCGGGTATGGTCTAGCAGACCAATCCACAAATCTGGCCAAGATGTGACCGTAGACAGCATTTCAAAAGTTAGCGGGTCAGTTTATGTGAATTGATCAAGGGTTGCAAAGAATCGCAAGTCTTATAAAACATCCCGTAGTGTGGCTGTCAACGCCTCGATAGCGATGGAGTATCCAAGGCTATAGTTACTCTAATTTCAGTGATTATTCCTGCATTTTCCACAGCTTGTGGTACAATAGGTGCTCCATAACCATCTCAAAATGCAAAGCCTTGAAGAATTGCTGGGCATTGTCCTAATACACAGGGTCAAAAGTCTCTGCATTGCACTTGTTGCCTATGTCATCGTCTCTTTCATGGTCAAAGCCGTATATCGAGTATTCTTCCACCCTCTTGCCAAGTTTCCCGGTCCTAAGGTTGCCGCTGCGACGCACCTCTACGAGATCTGCTGGGACTATTTCGGAAATGGGGCTTACCTTTACGAAATTCAGCGTATGCACCAGAAATATGGTATAGACTCTCAAGTCCCGATAAATCACCACATGCCGTTGATACTATCCGTTGACCGTTTCCTGCAGGCCCAATCGTGCGGATTAACCCCGTAGAATTGTCGGTCAATGACCCGGACTTCTACAACATTCTCTATGTAGGAGGCGCGGTGAGGAAAACAAACGCCTTGCCCAGTTTTGGAGATGGAATGGATTTCAACGGTAACAGAGGCTCGATACCAGGGATCAATGTTTTGCACACTTACTAAGACTCTCAATTCAGGGTCACATGGAATGACGGTAGACCACGATCACCATAGGCTTCGGCGGAAGCCGATGGAGCCCTTCTTCTCCAAGGGCGGCATAGCTAGACTGGAACACAGGCTACAAGAGCTCACAATCACCTTGGTGCAGCGACTGGAAGAGTATAGGGGAACAGAACAAGTCCTGAGGCTCGATCACGTTTTTGCTGCCATGGCCGGCGATGTCGTCAATGTCATGTGCGTTGCTGATCCCACCATGTCGTTTCTGCGAGACCCTGACTTCAACCCATTCTGGTACGAACTGTTTCACACGTTGATTCGTTCTATGCCAATATTTATGAATTTTCCGTGGATCATAAAGTATGTCGCTCTTATCTATGCCAGAATCCTCTTCTCCCATGAGCTACCTCACTCACTCCGACCTTCTGCAATAGGATAGTCAGGCTGATCCCCACGGCCTTGTTGGAGAGATTGGACTCGCGGAGTCAAATGTTCCGGGATTGGCGTCAAGTGAGTCACTCTCTTCTCCTCACTGAAGCCCAAGCGGTGGTACTGTTGTTAAGGCGAGAAATTTCATGTTAGATGTCGGTCGACCACATAGTCGACGCAAAAAGTCGAAAGGCAAAAGGCCTTATTTTGGTGAATGAAGAGGACAAGATGAAATGCGAAACGCTGTTTGACCACATCGTCAATAGCGATCTGCCAGAGTCAGAGCTATCGGTCGAACGGCTAGCATCAGAAGCCCAGGTCGTAATGGGCGCCGGGACCGTCACCACAGCACGCACCATGGACTACCTGGCCGTGCATATCCTGTTGAACGACCACATTTGTCGACGCCTGCGCGATGAGCTCCGTGAGCCAATGAAGAACTTCCCTGATACAGTACCGTCGTACTCGGAGCTTGAGAAGCTGCCATGGCTTCAGGCATGCATCAGGGAAGCCCTGCGTCTCAGCCCGGGCCTGACTCACCGCTTGCCTCGCGTTGCGCCGCACAACGAGCTAGTCTACAAGGACTGGGTCATCCCCGAGAACGTGAGTGATTGTAACAGTCCTTTCCCCGAAATGACCCACACCAGGTGGCTAAAACTGTGTTTCCGCGCCTGGAAGACACCGGTAGGCATGTCGGCTTTATTCATGCATATGGATCCGGAAGTCTACAAGGACCCAACGGCGTATCGCCCCGAACGGTGGCTGGAGGACGTCACCCCTGAGATGCACAGGAACTACGTCCCATTCACAAAGGGCTCACGGAGGTGCCTGGGAGTGGAGTAAGTGAAAACAAATCACATTATCCCGCTTGAAGCGCATCCACCTGACAAAAGACTGCAGGTTATCGTACGCCGAAATAACCCTAGTTTTTGCGGCGTTGTTCAGTCCGAATGGGCCAAGGCTCAGATTGTTCGAGACAGACGAGTCAGATGCAGATCCAGCCTGCCATTTTCTCCTTCCCCTCCCTCGTCTTGACAGCAAAGGGATCCGCGTGAGGGTGGAAGCTTAATGACTGTCATCGACAGACAGATACATGCATGATAGGATACATCCAGGGGTTTCCAAGTTCTCTCTGGTTCTGGGCATCCATGTTTAGCAGAATGTTTCTAGGTAGACCAGGGCTTAGTATCATCCAAGATGTTTGTCCCGTTATGTGTGTGCCATATTAGGTGAAATTACTACCAAGGGTTGTAGAAGGTACTATTATTGACGCAACTCCACTAGTCATTTCTTTGTCCGTGCAAACCGTCTGCTCTAAGAACTTGGCCGGCACATCGGATGTGTTCCTCTCTGAGGAAGCCAACTTGAAGGCCTTGACCCCAGAGGCTATGCCCACCGTCGCTATACCATCCTCCTTCCTTCTTTGGGATGCGGTAAACGCGCGGCTCCATTATCATGCATGCCCCACTGAGGCAGTGAGAGGCATATGTAGGTCTAGTGTATAAGCAGACCATGGCATGTGCCTCTCGGCTGAGATGTGCCGTGAGCGCCTCGGACCGCAGCCCCACAGTACCTTGATGCCCCAGGCCATGCACTTGCCAGTGGGACGAGCGACTCATACCCTTGTTTTCGAACTCGACTCAGACAGAGAATTCTTGGGGCAAATACCTGGGGTATTTGTGGTGTGTCGGTGCGCAGAGCACCCGTTTTACGCGTCGACCGCTGCCAGTCCCGCTATAGACTAGTATGCCAAAAATCGGTGAGAACAAACACAAAGGCTGAGATAGTTATTGCTCAGCGGTGCAACTTAGTAGGCCTGCAAGAGGGTGAACGAGTTGGGTGATGACCCCGGGCTTTCAGAGTACGTAAGAAGGCTACCAAGTGCTCGTAGTCCTTGAATATCTGTCTTGGCGCAGGTAAACTCCTAGACTGAACGACTCACCGCTCAACGCAAAGGAGCACTCTTCACCGTATTCGTAAACGCCAGTTCGTACTGGACGGAAATGCACACTACAGCAACTTCAAATCATTCGAGTTTGTCTTGTTCCTTGGCTCGGGCTGGGCAATATCTCTCCTCCTCGAAGAGGTTGCAGTCTTGGCCTTATGGGACCATGCAGCGAGCTCGGCACTCTCTTCCTTCGATACACGTGTTCGGTAAGAACGTCCGCGGCCTAAAGTGGCGGAGATCAAGCACAATCCTCGGCCAGGAGTTGTCATCTCTAAAACCGACACGTGTGAGAAGAAACACCTTACACCGTGCACAGCGGGGGCATCCTGTGGATCGTGAACTAGTCATGTTGCCAGCTTGAGGTTGATTAAGCGCTGTGGAACGGCCCGCAATACAGGGATTCGGCTGTTGGGTGGAGGGATGAAGTATACAAGACTTGGCAGGCGCTTGGCTACATCGCGGCATACCGCAATACGCGGACTATCATTAACGCTGATTAAATCCAACGATGCGACTCATGTGTGTAGTTAGAATCTGCATCAGCATCGGCCCAACTAAGTAGTCCCTGATATATACATGTCCCCCGGGTTTCGTATCTAATGAAGCGCCGCTGCGAATTTTGGTTCTTATACTTTGGAATAGCCAAAAAAGAAAATGTCACGGATGAGGTCTGAGGTTATTTTAAACTTGATCGTAGTGAAACAATCGTTCTTGATATGTGTCTCTTTGGCTTCTCGAATCTAGCTGAACCTCATCGTGGCTGCTGAAGACTCTTCAGAATCAGAAACTAATGTATTTGTGTAACTACGCGATCCACGCCTAAAGTCGCAAGAGCTTGGAGGCAATAATACATCAAAAGAAATGGTAAATTGCATTTTGGCTGAACTCCATACCGAGCGCGTATGTTTTATTAGAAATGTATCTCTATGGCTTGAGGATGATCTCGATGAACGCCAGTGTTGCCCCTTCTGGCATGTAGATTTTCTGGATCTTAAACCTCGGGTCTGCCCCAGTGACAAGATTGTGCCACTCTTCCTCAGTTCTTCCACGCCCATTCATATGCGACAGGAGACCCAGGTCCGAAGCGCTGTTCCCCGTAGTTAGACGCATTAGTAAGACACTCCGCAGGCACTCGAGACGATTTCTGACTTACCGCATGTCACGCTCTTTCCATAGAGGCAGGCAGCTCGTCCCAGGAGCTTCAGGGAGCACGAAATCGTTGATGAGGATCCTGCCACCGGCCTCGAGCTGAGCCGCATGAGCCCTGAGGAGCTTCGTGCAGTACTTGTCAGACCAGTCATGGCAGACCTGGCGGATGTAGTAGACATCCGCACGGACAGTCTGCGTCGAGAAAATGTCGTGCGACATGAACTTGACTCGTCCCTTCAGCGACTCAGGCACTGTCGCGAGTGCGTCGGCCTCGTTCATTCCCATATCCTGGACGAGGAGATCCAGGTTGGGGAAGCGATCAGCTAGCGCAATAGAGATGCGCCCCCGAAAGCCTCCTACATCAATCACCTTGGCCTTTCCGAGCCCTGCCCAGTCGTAGCCGTCCAGGAGGTAGTGCAGCTCGTTGCCGGGGCGCATCCACTGCGTCTCCATGCCTGCTTGGAAGAGCTCAGCAGTCTTGGCTTCTTTGACAACGTTCTCGAAATATGTTCCCTCCACATTGAACGCAAGGTTAAAGGCCTGATTTCATGTCAGCATCGACTGGGCTGAAGTGAATTGCACCCTCAAAACTCACCGTTCGGTCCTGTTCTTGGACCTCCGGCCACTTTTCCACCGCCTCAACGAGCTGAAGGTAAAGGATGTCAGCGAGGACACATACTCTCAACGCGCATTATCAACAAGTCTGGGTTCATACTTTGAAGTGAATGTACCAATCCATGTCAGCACTGGTTCGCAAAAATGCGAGCAGTGACTTTGATCTCATGACCTTCGAGACCTTGGTGTGCGCTACATATCCAAGCTCCGGCTCTTGAAAAATACGCCTGCACATGGCGGCTCGCAAAAGCCTCTTGACGACTGACACTTCGATGCCGGTTTTGCTGGCGATGTCGGCGTAAGATGCCCGGCCCCCAACTGGCACAAAGGTTGGAATGTCATGTCGCGCGATGAACCCAAGGAAGGCAACATATTCGTTCTGCGGACCATAATTAGTACTTTCAGGGCATTCGAGTTACATGTCAAAGCGAGAGAAGGGTTAGATAGACCGGGACTCACAAAGGTAATCTCTGTTATCAGAGCGGTCGGCTCGAGAAGGATGTCGTGCAACTCGGCTGTCGCGTCGAGCACAGCATCTTGTGCTTTCTGGGCCTCGAGTGGGAGTGGATTTGGGGACGAATCTTCATCAAAGGTTGGGGCAGGTATCCCATTCCTGTCCAGTATGTCTTGCAGCTCGGCCACTGATTTTTGGATGGTGTTTGCCAATTCCGCTATGCGGGAAGCATTGTGACCGTTGGTCTTAGAAGAGCTCATCTTTCCAGGTATACGTGTGAATCACGGACTGATAAGCTATACCGGCACTTTTGGTACAAGTGTGCGGCGTGATAATAGGAAGCCTTCCTTGATGGTGTCTAAGCAAATGTGAAATTTGGTTGCGCTTTTTCAATAGCCCAGCCATCTAATAACAACACCAGGCAAATATGAGATCATGTTTGCTTCAAACCCCATTTTACCGATATACTCTCATAATCTGCGGGCACATTTGAGATGACAAGGCAGGAAGCTTTGGAAGTGCATATGCAGCAACAAAGAACAAGCGGCACAACGTCGGGACAGCATACCCCGGAGTTCGGCAGACACCGTTCAGCATATTCTCCATATTCACGAACGGGTTGTCCAAGCGCAGTTCCACCCTCAGACGCCAATGTCTGTCACTTGGCACCCCACAAGCTAATGCACCGGCTTGAATAAGGTTAAAAATCCACAGCCCAAGTAGTTGTACTCCGTATTTGGTGCTGACTGTATGGACCCTTCCCCCGGTATGACTCAACATCCGGGGGGACGGCCCGGCTGAGACATCCGGATGTCACCTCGGGTGACGTCCACTTCACCAAACACTGTTTAGATATGTTCTGGAGAGGCATGGAGAACGCAATACGCGCGCGAATAGTAGATGGCCGGAACCTGGACGACCCGCCGACGAGGTTGCTTATGGGTAGATAGCGGAGCCTAGAGCGCTTTTCGTTACTTGAGTCTGAGTCGTTCGATACGTGCGCCTCAAATTCGGCACTTTGAAAAAGCAGTCGTAGCAGTTCAAGTTGGTGATGGCAAGCAATTAATTCATATAACTTCATGTAATTATTGAAACGTGAGATATAGGTTGACTGGGAATGGCCATTATGCAGCGCCAGGCGACAGTGAAGTTCGTTGAAAGCGTATTTGAAGGCTGTATGGTTGAATAACTAGTGGGCCAGAAAGTGCGATACCTACGCCACCACTTGCTTGTCGGCTTGCCTTGAGCCACTCTTTTCTTGTCTTGCGAATAGCGGTTCTGTTCACAGCGGGTATTAAAACCCCGCACTCGATGGGTTGTCTAGACTTCTTGGCTACCGAATTTCCACTCTTTTTGATGGGCTGAGCCCCCATGACCAGCTGAGTTGCAAGAAGGCAGTGGCTGGTTATGATCTTGGGGTACTGGAATCCACTCGCGATCACCGTCACGGCTTAGCTTGTGGATAATGAGGCTTCGGTTTCATCCTGACAAGCTAGGTCTCCTCGAGGTGGCTTCTCACCTGGAGCTTTGGTGTCGGCACTCTCCACTCACATCTGCAGTTCCTTGCACACCATTCATGTTCAGGGAAGCAGAGATCCAGACTCCTTTAGAACAGCTCCTCGTTTTAGAATGGGCCCCAGGCTTGCCCATCGTGCGCTTCTCCGCGGCGGACAGCCGACCCGGCATCATCAACACCTACTATTCGTCCAAATGCTTGTGCTGCGCATGGAGCGAGTAGGAAACCGCTGGCACTCTGCTAGTGACTGTAACACCACTGTACCAGTACCTTACTGAAAGAGTCCACTTCTTTCTTGCACTGTGGTCTCATCTTTCTGGTTGTTCTCGAATGCCTCTTGCGGTATCTCCCACTTGCTTCTGGACATGAGCTGCCTCGGAAGGTCCCGGTCCCGGTCCTTGGCAGAGCGAATGCGACTCATGTAAGAAACTGGTGTCAAGTCCACTAATGATGGTGACAACTCAAATCATGTGGCGAGATTGATTGCTGGTTGGTGGGTGCTTGCGAAGTTGTGTCCTGAAGCTCACTTCACACTTGTCACCGGTTTCTGGACCAGAGAAGACGACCTCCAAGTCCAACAAGATCTACAACTTGAGCTCGCGAAAATGGTATCGTCCAACATCGCGAGTATGGAATTCAATTCCACACTTGTGGGCTCAGTACTAGCTTGTATTGCAATATTGCTCATAGTTAGAGGCTCCAAACTATTTGTGAGGCATTTGACACTGTCTTCATATCCTCTGTACGACACGAAAGCAGTCACGCCTATAGAGGAGCTACAAGCTTCCCAGGACTTGATGACCAGAGGCTTTGCCAAGTTCCCGGTAAGTCTGAACAATTCAAAATCGGATACACGGGAGATTCTGACTTGCCCCATCAAGGGATCTACAATCTGGAGAATCAATACGACGATTGGACAGGTGCTTGTGATATCTCCAAAATATCTTGAAAAGCTTCGTCATGGCCATGGTTACAGTGCGGCGGGGTGGACAGAGCAGGTGAGTTTGAAGAAACTTCTGGTTGTGGATAGTCATGCAGGCGATCACAGTCTCTGATTTTTCTGTGACCACAGGAAATGCCCATTAGTACACGGGGATATGAGCCTTTCACGTTCGCTTCGAATGAATGGAGGCAGCGGACTGCAGACATAATCCTTCACCGTTTGACTGGTTACGTATCCAAACACAAGACAGGACTGTCTGAAGAGGTTTCAAACGCGCTGGGGTCACGTTGGACAGATGACGCAGGTCTGTGTCCCCAAAAACTTACACTAAGGTCTTTCCGATCCATAATTCTGATTTGAGGATTTTCCCAGGGTGGCATGAGGTATCTTTATTTGAGACTTTGACGGCGATTATAGCGCAGGTCACTCAGCGCTTCTTCACCGATACGGACCTTTGTCGCGATGACGGATATATTCAGAGTTTGTTCTTGTACACAACGCTGGCTTTCACCGAAGGCCGTGGTTTGATGGCATGGCCACGAGCGCTGCACTCTCTGGTCGCTCGGTTTGATCCCGCTTCCCGCAAACTCCGAAACGCGTTGGAGGATGTCAATCGACGTCTTTCTCCATTCGTCCAGAAACGACGCGCTGAGATTGCAAGAACGCGTCTTCAAGCAGAACTCTCTGGCAAGCAGGCGCCGCCTGCTGATCAGTGGGTTGCCTGGCTTGATGAGAGATCACAGGGGAAAGACTATAGCCCAACCTCCGCCGTGATAATATCCTCCATCGCCAGTTTCCACACAACCACAGACCTTATGTGCCAGCTGCTCTGTGACCTGGCCAGAACCCCTTGCCTCATTGAGCGGCTTAAAGAGGAGGCCTCACGTGAACTGAAGGATCACACATGGACCAAGTCGAGCTTTTCAAAACTCGACCTGATGGACCGCTGCATGAAGGAGTGTCAACGAATGAAGCCAATCAGCGCAAGTAGGTACACGCCACATGGGGACGAGATAACCAGCTCCTTTTCCGAGTGAGCGGTACTGACCTTTTTACAGTTATTCTCAAAAGTCGGGCACTCGAGGACATCATCATGGACGATGGGAAAAAGATACCCAGTGGGTCATTGTTCTGCGTTTCTAGCCATTGGATGCATGACGCAGACATCTACCCAGAGCCCCAAGTGTTCGATCCTGATCGTCATCTGAAGCCTTGCGACGAGTCAAGACCCAGTAGGCCGAGACAGTTTACGGCTTTCAGCCCGGAAAGCACTGGCTGGGGCTATGGCAAGCACGCCTGTCCTGGTCGATTCTTCGCTGCCGCCGTGGCCAAGATGCTTCTCACACATATTCTGTTCAAGTATGAGTTCAGACTGCCCGAGGGACAGCTGGATCAGCACAACTACACACACACCACGCGATTTCTCATCCGGCGGAGGGATGGTGACGGTGGATTGAATCTAGATAGTTTCGGAAGCATCGATGCCTGAAGAGGCGACGTCGGCGAAACACCCATTCCCGTACTTGGGGTGTACTCAGGCTACCGGACTGGTACAAAATTGCTGCGATCGAACTAGCTTTAAATCATGTCTCGGGAGAGTAATGCCACCCTCTGTCATCACCGGTTTGCAGAAGGCTAGAGCTATATCTGCAGTCATAGCGTGACATGCTATAACAATGTTCACTGTTCATATTGTTCATACTCCGAGGTCCAAGTTGTAAATCCCAGATCCTTCTCGGTACAGTGGATATGTTGACCTCTGTTTACATTTCCTTAATGATTATTGTTGATCGTTTAGTCACTTGGTGTGCTCCTGGCCACAAATACTACTGGTGTGGTGGTGCCTGAAGAAGTATTGGCAAAGTAAAACCACTCCCCAGGGTCAGCCGTTGTCATCATCAAGCCAACCAGATACTCTAGATGCAGACTTTTACCCAGGTAGGTAACTCATCGTTATGCAACCGACATTCTTGAACTCCGTTTGGTTTTGTGCCAGTGGGGCGGTAGGTTATTTCCAGTGCGTGCTCCAAGGAAACACGCATATGCAGGGTGCCAGGCCGCCCCTACGATATACACACTAACAGTGAGGTACACCAGTGAGGTATACAGGCGACATGTTATGTTGGTCACTCTCGAACTCGGAAAGCTTATACCAATCATCGTGTAATGAAGACAGCTCCACTCCGCGCTGACCATCTGCATCGACTTGGCTTTACTCCACACGGAACGGCCTGTAGTAACGCCGAAGAAGTGGCCGGACGTACTACACTCGCGCCGTATGTCTCTTCATAACAGGCACAGTATACCGGGCAATACTCAACGAGTTACCAGGTATGGACTCAACAACCTCGGTTGCATTCGGTGCGTAAGAAGCCTCGGGTTTGAGTCATGATACCTGGGTGAACTGCAAAGCAACGTGTATTATCCTCGGCACATCTGTTGTTGAAGTGGGGTGTTTGGCTTTGCGGACATGAACGTAGGCGCCCCGTTCAGATTCTACCAGCCCTTGTGAATGAATTTCAGACTAGAACAAATAGTTTCAAACTGCCAAGTTGGACGAAGACTAGTGGTGGGTTCACGCTGCGAGTTTTGTGATCTCTTTAACAGAGACGCGAATCTTCAAGTTCAGAACTGCTCTCGGAGCCTCGCCGCGGAAGAATATTTTAATTGTCAGACCCATGCCATAAATTCAGCTTGACACACTACCGTAACTTCTGTTCAAGAGTCGTTCCGGTTTATCTTTGCCGCAGTATTTCTGAAAGCATGGTATCCAATCAGTCGGTACCTGTTGGCATTCAAGGCCTTTGGCCGCCAAGCCAGCCTGCTGAGCATGCTGCTGGTCCAATGGTGATTGCAGCGTTTGTAGCAGTCCTTGGAGCATTTCTTTTGCCGCACTTGCGAAGATACATCTCATACCATCGACAAATGTCGTCGTTCTGCTCGCCGAATAGTGGAACATCGCTCCATCCATTCTCCTCCTCCAAAACCCGGAAAGAGTTCCTCTCAAATTCAGAGAGCCTTATTCGCAAGGGCTTCTCTCAAGTCAGTTACTCTACTCAGGTCGTCGGTGTTAAGACTCACCTGTTGGCTAACACTGATCTATTGATAGAACAAGTACGCATTTCGACTTCGAACAGACTTCACCGACGTATTGATGCTCTCGCCTTGCCACCTCCAACAAATCCGCTCGGATGACAGACTACGAGGTGGTCCTTACACTATGAGGGTCAGTATTGTGGTTCCAGTGTGAACAGATGTCTGACGTTGTTTTTCTGGGCATGTGTTGACGCGTCAACGTCGAGCATAGGAGCTTTTTGGCTATCTTCCAGGCTTCGAGGCATTTGGCTTTAACGACATGCCATATGTTCCCGATGTCATTCTCTCCAAACTCAATAGGTATTTATGTAGGTATCTGCAGTGAATTCTTCGCCAACATACCTTGTGGGCGCCGCTATTATGCCTCACTGCCGACTTCGATCAAATCCCATGCCTGTCTTCAAGCCCATCGCTAATGCGGACTTTCACCAGCCAGTGTGCCGGCTTCGGTTTCCAAAGAGGTGGAGCATAACTTAGCACAGAGCTGGAAGGACCAAAAAGGTTTGTTTTTGTCGCGCCATGAGAAATCCGACATGCGTCGAGCAATCGCCCTCGACTAACTTAGTAGCGTACCGAATTCAGATTGGCACTCAGTCCATCTTTTTGGGACCATTCTAGGCTTGGTCGCACAATGCTCCATCCGGACATTTCTAGGCCCGAAGATGTGCCGCGACAAACGCTGGCTCGAACTCTACACCGGCTACACCGTGGCCGCCGTGACGGCCGTTCAGGCCTTGCGGAAATGGCCGAGGGCGTTGGTCCCGATCGTCCACCACTTCCATCCCAAGGCCAGGGCCGTCAGGGGCCTTCTCAGCGAGGCACGTGCAATGATAATGCCGCTTCATATACAGAGAAGCCGTGACTTGGCTGCGGGAAAAGCCGTTCCGGCTGACACACTCACATGGTTCGAGGAGGCCACCAACGGTCAAGCGTATGACCCTGCTGTGGTGCAGCTTACAATGGCCTTGGTGGGGCTTCACACCACGACAGACCTTTTGTGTCAGGTCATCTTAAACCTCGCCGAGCATCCTGGTGTCGTTGAGGACTTGAGGAGGGAGCTTGTCGAAGTTGTGTGCAAAGAAGGCTGGAAACAATCGATGTTCCCTCAACTCACACTTATGGACAGCGTGTTGAAAGAGACACAGAGACTGAAGCCAGTCGGAAGGGGCAAGTGCATTCTCGATTTCACATCGTTCTCGGACCGCAAACTCTTGCCACCAGCAATCACAGATGACTTTAGAGAGCTAACTGGCACAGTATTCTTCAAACGCGTCGCTACGGACGACATCCAATTAGACCACGGGGTCAAGATACCCAAAGGAGCCTTTGTGGCGGTCTCGAATCAAGCCATGCGGGACCCTGATAACTACGCAGACCCGGACAAGTTCGATGCATACCGGTTTGCCCGGATGTCGAACAACAAGGCAAGTGCCTTTTCGAGCGTCAGCGTGGAGCACACCGGCTTCGGCTTTGGCATGAATTCATGTCCGGGCCGCCACTACGTGACCCTGCAGCTGAAGACAATACTGGCCCATTTGCTTCTCAAATACGAATGGAGGTTGCCAGACAACTATAAACCCGTCACATTCAACAATGGTTTCGACCTCATAGCCGATTCTTTGGCCCATATTCTTGTCAGGCGCCGGGACGGGGAGCCGGAAGTTGCTTTGAAGTGAAGGAAGCGGACCGCACGATATCCGGTTTTATAGAGTCTCTTGTGATTGTTATAGAGATGGCGAGCTGGGTAGATTGGCACTGGCTGGGACACTAGTGGCTGGGAGTAACTACTGGTAGCGTTGCTCATAGAAGCATCAAGACGACCAGAGTATGGCCCTGTGAATTCATACTGTGCCCATCTGCATCATCCATATTGACCACGTGAACCCGCTGTGGCTTGTCGTCGACCGTCGCGTCCTGGCATTGCTGAAGCAGCTACCAGGATGGCATGGCACTGACAATTTCACGAGATACAACTACCGCGGCTGGGAGGTGCCGGACAAGTGCTACTCGCACAAAGAGTATGGTGATGCTTACATACTGGTATCATCGAAGAATGTATGCCCAGGTGGCTACATCTATCCGGCCCCAATGCAATCACCGAGATTGCTGGGAGATCAAAGGAATTTGATCGTGAGGCCTCTGTCACAGGTGAGAATCCAGGCTTGTATACAGACCGCGCGTGTCAGAGACCATACTGACAATTGGGCCGCAATGCTTGATGGCGTCGGACCAAATATATCCACTATTCACGGTGCGCAGTGGCAGAAGCATCGCAGGAACACGGCCTCGTCTTTCAATGACCGGAACAATTCGATCGTTTTGTCCGCAAGCAATATTAGCAGAAGACATGCTCCGCTACTGGACCTCGAAGAATGCCGTTCTACATCTGCTGATGACCTCCACACATTTCCCCTTCACGGGGCAGGATTTGGCAAGTCCTTCAAATTCCAAGGCCACAACAATACAGACGCAAAGATGGACTCTAAAGAATCTTTAAAGATGATTCTTGAAAATTGTGTTCTCATTGCCGCTCTTCAAGTTGGTCTCAAAAATGTCGGAAAGCGGTGGCTACCTGAGAAGCTCCAGACGACCTACAAGGCATGTGTTACGTTTCAGAAAAGCATGACGGAAGTATATGAGGAGGGAAAGCACTGCCATTGAACCAATGTGAGAAGTCAGATAACAAGTGCAGTGCCACTGCGAACCCTTCGAACCAGGTCTGGCCACTTTAGCCTTGCTATTATTAATTCGGTTCTCTGATATGGCAAGTAATTAGTCCAGATCGACTCGTACACGTATCTTTCTCTACTTGTTTCCATTGTATTTGATGAGCCATGCATACGATCCATTTGTCGACGAGCAATACAACCTGTGCGGGACATAATGAAGGAATCAAAATTGGTGACATTATGGCGCAGCACTGTCACAGCATACCATCCTGCCTCAAAGAAGACCAAAGGATCAATAGCGGAAACGTGCGATCGCTCTATATCAAGCGCCTTGCAGTGACGTGTGGCGCGGTAATGACAGACCCGAGAGAGAAGGGACGAACAGACCGGACTAGACCGTGCTTAGCCTTCTGAGGCGCACGCTAGAGTTCGTGGGATGACACAGTAGCACCTCCAGCCGTCCTGGGCACCGTTCATCACGATGGAAACGTCATGAATTACCATGGGGAATGTCGACGCGAGGCTCTCCGATGTGTCCTCCCACGATGTCCTCAGGCAGGACAAGCAGCGCGGATGTGTCGTGGGGATGTCCTTGATCCCGGCGAGCAAGCATGACCTCGGACCTAGCCGTGCACCCGAGTTGTCTGATGATCTATGATGCCGGGTAGGGTGCATGTGGGCGGAAGGATCGGTCCCTGTGGGCAGGGGACACCAAGAACGATTGCGACTGGCAGATGCTTACTTATGCGGCTCAGAAGGCCGCGTTTCCCTTGAGTCGTGTGTCGATGCTCGTGAAACATCGTTGCTCGCCGCAGTGGTCTGTGAGAAGGAGGGGGGGAGTGCTGACTGATCAACGTGTTTGTCGAAAGACATGTTAAATGTTGGTTCGACAGGCTCACGGTAACTTGGTAGCTTTCGCGCATTGCGATTCGAGAGCGCCAAGAATGTTCAGTTCGCCAATGCCAAGTTGATTGGCTGAGGAGTTTTGCTGCCCTCTGAGATTTGTGTCGCCCAGGTCCCCTGTCGCCAGGCGTCTCCGAGTCGTCTGAGGTCCCTGCACGTGTCTCAGCGTGCCTGGCAGACATCCAAGCGTTTTAGCCTCGCTCTGACCTAGAAGGGGGGATGGACACGGGCACATCTCCGGATCACGATGAGCTTAATTCATCAGAGCCTGGTTGATCAGTCAAGCGAGCCGGACTTCGCACGCTCTGTCGTATTCAGCTGATTGCGAGGATGCAAAACTTTGGCGCAGGAAGCATAAATGTTTGGTAGACGCAGCGTCTATACGGATGGATCATCGACATCGATGGGGCCGGGGCAATAAGGGTCCACTGCGTGCCCTTTTTGAGACGCCTGGCCACACCCTCTACCACGGTCGGGTCCGGCTTGGCACTGCATGCGTTCATTACTCTGTGTTTTAGCTTCTGCACCTGGTCTGTGTCATGTATTCGATATTAACAGCTGCACTGATCCGCCACCTGCCTTGACATCCTAAAAGCTTAGACGGTTCCCCCCCAGGGCTGGGATCTTCCTACCTACATGACATGTGGTGAAATCCGATCATCCGGCGTTGGTTTGCTTTACCTTTCCTTATGACTAGAGGGTACCGGTACCTGTACTCTGTCGAACACGTACACTGAAATTTACTTCACCAGGGCTGGACTCGTTTATATTTTTTATCCTAATAATCCAAACCACCCACCTTCCGAGCTGCCTGCGCAAATCCGAACGCACAATCACCGGCCAGGAGTCAAGATCTTCATGGCGAGTGCCAAGAGTAGCCAGAGTCAGAGGGCCTGCATATGACACAGGCTGTTGCCCGAGGGACATCGCCAATGGACCCTCGGAGTAATGAGCGCATCTCGACCGCCAGCAACGACGACTCGGTACTTCTGTACGTCAACGACAAGAAGTCGGGAACCAAGAGGCGCCGGCGCGCATGTCCGATCCTGATCTTGCTTGTCTTGGTCGTCCATTTCCTTGCGGCCGGATGCGGGATCACCATCAGCGTGCTCGTCGTCCGCTTCGGCCTCGAGACATCGATTGCTGGGAGGCAGGACCTCGTGTCGAGGATACTGCTGTTTGTGTCCAGCTGCATCGGCAATGTCTACGTCCTCTTGCACATATTTGCCTCGCGGGAGAAGTACGTTCGGAGCCTTCAGAATGGCAGTCCACAGATACACGGGTACTTCTTCGCGGCCGTGTCTGTTTTGATCGCGCGGCTCAGCATTCCGGTCTGGATCGCGACAGTCGTCATGAACGCTATCGTCGCAGCCACGATTGGCTTTAATCTCCAGACTGGCCTTAAGGCAAATGTGGTCTGGGTCCAGCTTCTGATTGCAATTGTGGCCTCGTAAGTCTCCCTGCAGCGGCTCACGACGAGGCGGGACAGAATCAGGCACTGACAATGGCGTCGTGCAGATTGTCCATGCTAGTCATATTAATTGTAATCGAGACCACTGATCGGCCCTTCGCAACTTCCATTCTATCGAGACGAACATTCATAACTGCAACGGAGCAGGGCGAACGGAAAGACACTTTTGACCTCAGCATTTCCAGGCAAGGGATTCATCCAACGGAGGATAACAAGTTGAATAAAAAGGGGACGAGAGATACAATAGTAGAAGTGCAGCGCGAATCCTTCGACCGGTCGCGCATCAACACCCCAGAGTCAGGCAGCGGGAGCCCAGATGGCCAAACCAACGCACGTTCGTGGGCAGACCGCTCGTCCCGAGTCGAGCCAGGGAGGAGCTCGAGAAGAGAGACGTCGCGAGTGCGCAGCCAGGCTGTTCCCACACCACTCGAAACCATATTTGGATCCCGGGAAACACTGCCTGATCCCCGAAACTCGCCGGGCATAAAGGGCGACTTTTCCTGGAGACCGCCAACTAGAGACTCGGAGATCAACCAAAGGCCCCCAACTTCAGAATCCTTCCGTGATACTCTCCAACCACGAAGCAATGTGGCTTCGACAGCCTTCACAAATCTGTCTGCACTGCCGCAGCCTCTAGCAACCAATCCGGTCTTCGAGCCACGCCTGCCTGAACTATCAAGACCCGTGGACGAGCCAGCAGCATCACAGCCTGCAAGTGGCGGGCGCCCACGTTCCTCTTCGGTACCAGCTGCAGAGACACAAATGAAGCCCGCGGTTCAGAGGCGGCCTACTCTGCCTAATCTGACGGACCTGCCCGCGCGCGCAGCAGCCCGGCGGAGGAACTCACTGATCGCCCGGGAGGCCGACCTGGACCCCCGCGCGTCAACGGAGATCTCGCGACGCTTCAGCATCGTGGGCCAGAACATCGCCCCGCCCTCGCCGAGGAACGACTTCGTCGAGGTCCCGATCCCGGACATCGCACACCGCGAGCTCGAGACGGACGAGGACGGGATGATCCCGGTCGAGTCGCACCCCCTGGCGCGGAACAACACGACGCGGGCGCGCCTCGTGCGCAACTTCTCGCGGCCCAGGCGGAGGAGCACGATGGTTGGCCCCGTGGACGTCATCATGGTCGGCGACAAGGCGAAGCGCACGTCGTCTTTCCTCCCGGAGCCCGCGCGCGAGCGCGGCCGCGACAGGAAACAGGGGCCACATGATGGCGCCGCCGACGGCGACGACGACAGGCGAGCCGAGGTCCGCCGGTCCAAATCCGTCCCGCCTGTTGCTTCCGACTCGGCCCAGAGAGGGGCGAGAAGGGTCAGCCTGATCCTGGATGAGCCGCGGTCCAAGCCGCCGACGGCCAAGCTCCCCCGAAAGCCGGTCTCGGGCCCGAGGTTCTCGGCCTTTCCGGCCACCTCGACCGCTGCACCTGACGCGCGCAGGCTCAAGGGCCTCGGGCAAGGCTCGCAGCGGAGGCTGGACAAGGAGGTTTCCCGCTGGGTGGAGGGCGTGCAGGCCGAGCCCAGGGCCTCGAGCGACATCGAACCGCCGCTGTCCATAATTTCAGATGTCTCTACTGATATCCTCGACCCCGAAAACTCCAAGCGCGGGGGGGCTGGGAAGTTCGGCCGGCAAGATTCGAGGTCGGAGCGGGCGAGGCGCATTGCGCAGAACTTTTAAGCCACTAATAGCCATGTAGAATATAGAAATGTATAAAATAAATTTAACTAAAGACTAAGACAAGGTACTTTGCATAAAAATCGTCAGTTGGTATGAGACATGTGCGACTGCTGCGCCTGAGACTACCTAGGCACTTAGAAATTAAGTTGTCTGACAAATTCCGAAGGTATCATTATGCAAAGTGAACATGGAGTCTGGTGAAAGCCAAGGAGTTGCAACGTGTATTCCTCCAGAAAGTATTGAGCGGCCCGAAGCGCTACATGTGGAATGCCGCACCGCGCTCCTTCCTTCAGTCAAGACCCCGATCTACTATCTACTATAATACCTCTCATCGGTACAGCCGTGTGCTGCCCGCCATCCGTGATCGTTCTCTCGCTTGATTCGTCGTGACCGTTTAGTAGGGCGAGTGAATGAGTGGTGCGACCTGTTATCCTTCCGACACTTCCGTCCGCGTTCCACCAGCCCTCTTTGCCACTGCCAGGTTTTGCAATGTCTCGACTCCTCCCCAGCGGATCACCATATCTTAGACGCCTGTACACTGGACCGAGAGTTACAACGCATGCGCCAAAAATGGCGATAAAGATCTCAGCTACCGTAGCAGCAGATGTCAGCGTGTACCGCACTGTCCGTGTTAGCTGGAACTATGCAGACCGTCCTAGGCCGAATTAACGTACTTGTCACGTTACTCGTGTACTCGCCCGTGCTTCTTAGGCTGAAGAGCGTAGCACACCGCATTATGCTCGCCACGGCGACCCTGATTAAAGTCAGCATGATTTGAGACGGATCGCATGCGGGAGGGGCCACGCACAAGCTGCCGAGGAAAAATACACTTGTGATAGCAATTTTCCTGGATGTTGACAATTGCAATCGGACGACTTCACGGATGGGAAGGCACAATGTCGAAGTGCCGATGGCCATATTTGCGAATGAGGTTGACAGGTAGTAGTATGTGATGCTGACTGGGCATTCGCCTTCGCCTTCTCCGGTCCAGGCGTAGGAGATAGGCTTGCATTCAACCAAATTGCTAACCTGTGATCAAACGGTTAGGTCATCACAAGATTCGCAGCTCAAGGCCATGCAGCTTCGTACCATGACACCAATAAACAAGGCAACGCAACAGAAGCTGAGGAAGTAGACTCCTCTGCGAACAAGTGGCGTTGGGAACACTCGCCAGTAAAATATGAGGAGGCTCAGCTTAATGGCCGGGAAGCTAAATCCGTAGATGTACTGGCCGAAGTACATAAGCTGTATCAATGGTGTCAATCACACCGAATAAACTGTACAGCCAGATGGACATCGTACTCAAGTACGTACAAACCTTTGAATTATAGGTCATGGCGGTAGGGCTTTGTGCGAGGACGGCCATCTGGTCCGTGCCTGTACCGGCATATAGAACGTGTAAGAAACAGATAATGAGCTGACCGCAATAGACTATTAAGCTCGCGAGAGCCAAGTAGTCATCACAGCCTAATGCGACTCTCATCAGGCGTCGGGCCCAAAGACGAAGAACCATTGCAATCGTTGCTAAGGTAGCAGTAATGACAGAAACAGCTATCAGTGCAATTCCATCGCTTGTTGGCTTGATGATTGGCATCGCCATGATGTGTATATTTTGATAAATAGAAATGAGGGCTTCTGTATGCAGAAGGGCTTCATGAGTTAAAGTTGGAGGGGCACAGCTCATTGGCACCTGCACCTTCGAAACTTGAGAACGGACCATGACGTTGAAGATAAATCGAGCAATAGTCGGTGCCTTGCTGGCAAAGTCAGATGTTAGTAAAATGTGATCAGACCGCAGTCTGTGAGCTGCAATGAAGGATGGGAAGGTTGGTCTTCACTGCCCCAGAACCAGCCACTTTGGAACAGCAGACCACTGGCTCCAAAGAGCAAGTGAACGGTTACCTAGACTGGACTGTAGGATAGATATGCGCCAAGAGTTCCTGGGGATTTATTGACGTGACTTGAGAGCCAACGAGAGCTGCTGCGGCTTTGGCAGTGTTCTCATAAAAAAAGTGCATGCAAGTAAGATGCAGCGGCCCACTCAGGCTTTCCGACCCCACTCGGCCCCCAGAGCCCCCCGGACCGCCTTATTCCACCAATCACACCGATTGGTTGAATCTTTTGCGTGCTTGGATTCGATTGCCTTGGGAGGTTGGTGGCCGCGAATGAGGCTTGTTCCCTGGGTATTCCACACCAGGATCCTCAGCCGTTTCTTTCCAGAGGCATGGCGAGGCATGTCTGCCTTGTAGGACGCCTTAGCAACACCCAACGGCTTTCAACTGGACGTCATATCTCGCATAACGGAATCCTACCAACGTATTGTCGCTTCTTCATGAACAGAGCTTTACGCTGATGCTGTTGCAACTCAGGACTATGATCTGACCATTCTCATGGGCAACAAGCCAGGTTGTTAGATGTACGCAAACTTCGTCTTGTTAGCCCTGGAGCACTTACGCCGACTTCTAGGTTTCTTAAGGTTAAATGCATATCTGATGCTTCATTGCATTAATCTGCCACTGGCAGTCGAGCTTGAAACCGATGAAAGGTGAATTATGACACCGCACGTGGAGGATCCGGCAGACCTCTGCTCCACCTCCCCTTGAGGCGATGCTGCGGAAACGAGTTTTCGCGATTACGCCTTGTAGGTCGATCAACGTTCATATCTAACCAGAGTCGACGATCTCCAGGAAAACCTGCCCCCCAGCCACTGGCGCAAGGGCGCTTGATTGTTGCACTCCTTCTCCCCTCGGTGAAGGGATCCTCGTGACCCTACTCTGGGCGCAATGCCAACCCTCATTCGTGTCTAGCCTCGCCTTTCAGCTGGATGTACCGTAATCGAGAAAGGCGCATCGCTGTCGATTTCCTAGGTGATACGCACTTGTGTAGATACCATGCTGATGTCAGTTGCACGTGCAATTGGCAATGCCCTGTCGATCCGGCAGCTACTTGCGGCAAGAAATTTCGCATTGAAATGCCGTGGTAGGCAATGTCGTATTCGTAATAATCTATCTGGTGGATGCTTTGCAGACGTTATCACATTGGGGTATTGGGTCCACGGCGTCTCATCTTCCCTATCAATATAAATGGGATCGTATTCGTATTGTGACATCCAGCTGAAAGCGGGGAATAGATTCCCCACGGGCTGATCCCCTTCCCATGTCTAAAGAATGTCAGCCGCTTCGGGCCTCGGAGATGAACTCCTGGGGAGGAACTCTCATCTGATAGCACCTCCCGCGTCCTGGAAAGGCGCCATAGCGACTGCCGGCTTCGTTGGGTATAAGTTCATTATATGATGTCGCGATCAGCAAATGGGTCGTGATCCTCCGGATGCCTGCCAGAAGTGGAATACAAATAGTTGGTTGCCCGGCCTTGAATAGCAACGTACCCTTGGAGGGAAGCGATGTCTTGCACACTAAGGACAGTAATTTTCTGCTTGTTTGATGGTTTTCATATTCAACTTGGCCGCCATCTACTGTTCTCGCAAGCTTGGTTGCAAATATGAAATCAACACCGCTCTTCGTGTCTCTTGCAACTCTGGCAAATGTCTTAGGAAGTCACCACTACCGTGGGCCTGCGTATGAGCAAAAGCATGCTGGTGATATCTGGAAGGCTGGAGATGCCGAGAATGCTTGTGCAGATATCAAATCGCAAGTGTCAAGCGCCAGCGAGGTGATTGATGGCGTCGGTGAGTCAATCCACTTCCGCACCACGATGGCGGCGTGTGCATGGCAAATAGAGCCAACGGCGATGACCTTATGCGACCTTTTCAACTGACTAGGAATATAGTCGACCTCGGTCTGACCTACGATACCCATCATTGGTTCTTCAACTCTAATAGCGAGACGCCGACTTGCGTTGTTGCGGTTGGCTCCATGACAGACATCTCTGTTGCCGTAAGAATCTCACGCCTGATGTGTGGCACTCTGCCATGACTGACAATGTGACCAATGCGGATTTAGATGACTGCCATTGGCAACCACGGGGTGCCGTTCGCCTTGTATAGTGGGGGTCATGCATCAAACAAGGGATTCTCAAGCACGACGGGGGTCCACATCACTTTCAAAAAGATGAACCAAGTGATTCTGTCTGCCGATAAGTCCACAGTTGAGATTGGCATGGGAAACACATGGGCAGATGTGTACGAGAAGCTTGACGGGACAGGAGTCAATGTCGTAGGTGGGCGAGTCACAGGACCCGGGGTTGGCGGGTTCACACTCGGTGGAGGCTATTCTTGGTAAGTACATTGATTCTTCATTGGTGCCATCGATAAGTATGTGAACTGAACTGAGCATACAGGAAAACAAACCAGTACGGCCTCACCAGCGATACCGTTGTGCAATTCAATCTCGTCTTGCCTGTGAGTTTCCTCCTCAAGTCCGGAAGAACAACGGGATTGTTCTCCCGGGAATTCCAATGCTGGTGCCAACTGTTGTGATTTAGAATGGGACAATTTCCACAGCATCAGCCGATGTGAACCCAGATCTCTTCTTCGCACTCAAAGGCGGACTCAATCGGTTTGCCGTGGTAGGTTCTGCGGTTTACCGTACTCATTTCCAACCTGACGAAATTTATGTAAGTTGGGCCCTCTGACCACTCGTTTCTACCTACACGCGTGCTGAATGTCTGGTCCCAGGCTGGATTAACGGTATACGGAGAAGACCAAACCGACGCCGTCTTGAATGCGACTCAGGTTTTCTCTGATGTCAGCAATGACCCAAAAGCCCAGATTATCACCACGATTGATGCAACGGCTGTCGGCCTTGCCCCTCTGGTCCTTTTGTTTTACGATGGGCCGGATGCGGGCACAGCATTCGCAATGTTCGATGAAATTGACAGCACGATAAGCCTTGTCAGGGCGCAGTCTTTCTCAACATTTGTGTCAACGATTGACTCTCGTTTTGTATCGAGTCCCCGTGGAACATTCAACAGTCTGCCAACAACGAGGACTACACCAGCCTTTCTCGCTGCTATTAAGAATCAAGCGTCGGTTGGTAAACTCAATACATATTGTCTGGGTATACTGTTGAGCTGATTGGATCTAGTCTCTTGTTGCACAGGGTCACGGCAGTTTGTTACTGAGCTATGATATCGAGCCATTTCTGCAATACGGAGCACACGCCACGGAGAGTGCTTATCCACATGATACTTCGCCACTTCCCGTGAGCTTTTCGACCCTCAGTATTTTGGGCAACTCGACTGACTTCGTTGCAGCTTAATCTTTATTTCTCATGGACTTTCGAATCAGACGATCAATTTTGGAACGATGCAATGGTCGATGCGGTCTCCGAGCTCAGAGAGGTTGCAAAGCAGGAAGGGATTTTTGACGAGACCACTGCCATCTACCCGAATTATGCCATCGCTGGAACCACTGCTGAGGAGCTTTATGGGTCCGTTAATGCAGCCAGGCTGCGGTCGATCAAGGCCAGCGTTGATCCGAAGGGCATAATGAATCTGGCTGGAGGATTTAAGATATAAGTTGTGAGGGATCGTAGGTCATAACTATTGTTCCCGTCGAGACGTGAGAAGTATTCAACCATCATGGGAGACATTGACCCGTGTAATCGACCGTGTGTGTAAAGCCCATAGCACAGACTAAAACGTAATTCACAAGTCCCAGGTGACTCCAATTTTCTTACTTGAATTTCTTTGCACGAGCAGTTGTAATTTTGTCACAGTTGAGTCATGTCTGACGTATCATTTATAGCCATTTCCCACTGAAATTCGAAGCAGAGTTCCCAAGTCAGGTCTAAACTGAGTTTACAGAGTAGTTTCTGGACCAATAAACCTTGTCCAGGCTCCACATATTAATTGTCGTCTAGTCTAATAGTTCATCTACCACAGCTCGTCTCATCGCCCTGTAAGTGTAGCAAAGCGCTCTAAGACACGCCGTTCTGCCTCTGGGTCCTTGGTCCGGTCGATTGCATTCCTGGCCACTACCAAGCGGGCAGCCAGGATCTGGTCGCGCGTCTTCGTGTGCAGAGACCGGTGTATGCTTTGATATATGCCGTAACCAGGGTACGCGACGACACCCATGGCCGCGGATGACACGCCAGTGGCAAGACCAAGAAGCCCCCTCCCCATGCCCTTCACAGCACCCAGGGCACCGTCCTGCTTGGCACCCTTTACCGGCTCCTGCACCACGCCGGCGAACCCCTGACCTATCCCACTGCCCAAGTTCTTGCCCGAGACTACGAGCCCAGACTTCCAGTTAGTCACGGGCTCGTGGCTGGTCACCTTGCCACCGTATAGCCGTGGTGCGTTACGCATTCCTTCCGTGAAAGCGAGGGGCATATCAATGAGATTACCCTTGGCGAAGTTGTGGAAAAACGATCCCACACCCGAGGCTACCCCCTGTGCCACAGCGCCGCTTGTAGCCAAACAACCACGGCCGGAAGATCGGATACTGCCTGGCTGGCTGGGAGCATCCTGAGAAGCTTGTGTCGGAGCAGGAGATACTGGGAGAAGTTGATCTTGGCCGATGGTCTCTGGATTTGGGCTGGCGCGCTTCGAGTTTTGGGCCCGGAATGCTGCGACGGGCTTTGTGACTATGTCTGCTGCCCCACCCACCATCCCAGCATAGGCTCCGACGACGGCCGAAGCTGTGCCGGTGATTGGGTCCCAGCGATTATTCTCTATGAGTATTGTGTTCGGCGTGTGTCTTGGCTATATTAGTGGCGTATTCTTGCATTGAGTAACCTGTACTGAACAAGAACCACATACCGTTTCAGCTTCCCTCTATCGATCTTCAAGCGGCGAGACAAGATCTCCGCAGCGTATTCCGACAGGAGGATTTGCTTGCCCTTAGTATGGTAGGCCCATGTAGCTACCTGGTCGTCGGCAAGCTGACACCGCATCTTCTCTGCTGGGAGATGTTTGTGGAAGCTGCGTGCAGCCGTCCTCACACCGGAGTCGTCTTTCATCTTGGCTGATATGCCATGGGCGGCGTCCGAGGCCTCAGGAGACATACAATAATTGAGAGCTTGAGTCAACTTTTCCAAGTTGAGCTCTTTATGCGGGATTGGTTTCGGTCCGGCGCCTGCCCGCGCAACCATTTCACCCCAGAAGAATTGGCTGCAAAATAGTGAGTTATTAGCACTACTAACTTGAAGGGCCTGCTGGTGGCAAACCTACTCCCCGAAGAACGGCACGATGAAGGTAGGCTTCGCAAAGCGTAGCCCGCATGCAGCAGTGCCAGCGCCACCGTGGTGGACCACCGCAGCCACGTGTTTGAAGAGCCACTCGTGAGGGCAGTCGTCGATGAAAATCACATGATCGTTGCTGTCTCGCGAAGCTCCCAGCTTACTCCAGCCACGGGAGACTATTAGTCGTGCTCCGATCGCTTCCGCGGCCGCCAGGATCATCTCGGTCAGCCGTTCTGGGTCATCAATGACTGCAGCATTGGGAGTCAGCAGTCAGTTAACCAAGGAAGGGATTTATTATAAAGTTGGGTAAAACAGGCCATCGCGTCCTCATGGTTTTGGATACATTTGCCCCAAAAAGAGAACTTCGTTATTCCGGCTGCTTGCTTACCAATGCTCCCAAAGCCAACGTAAATCGGCGCCGGACCTTGGTTTAGAAATTTAGCGAGCTCATCGGGAGGGGTGTATTGTGGTTCTTCGCGGAAGAAGAACCCGCAGACGTCTGCGTGTCATTTAGCTTTGATGAATCCAACATGAGCTTCAGCGCTGACGAACCTATGAAGTCTGGCCAGTCAACAGGAGTGGGTATCAATCCTGGTGACCAGCAGTACGTTGTCGGGATTCGAAGCTTCTCGGCAAGCAGCGGGCCTTCT
Source organism: Diaporthe aspalathi (assembly GCA_001447215.1). Classification (NCBI taxonomy): domain Eukaryota; kingdom Fungi; phylum Ascomycota; class Sordariomycetes; order Diaporthales; family Diaporthaceae; genus Diaporthe; species Diaporthe aspalathi. Next base: position 137,671 of record LJJS01000337.1, read on the forward strand.
GTGAATGGTACAGGTTCAAGGTCGAGGGTGCGCCGCCAATCGTTAATTAGGTCGCCGAGTCTACGGGGACTCGATGTCAGCAGGCTTAAATACAATGAACACGACAGGTTACTGACCCTTGCCACGTCATCCACTCGACGAATGCAAATGACACCCAGTTGAGAGTTTGCCGCGTGGACTCAGTCATCTGTTCGGGTTCCTTGATGTTCGCCAAAGGATGACGGAAAAATCGTGTACTGGACCATGGCATTGTGAACATGAGATGGACCGGAATCCCCAGGGCTTGAGCGCAGTGGACATGACCGAAACTAGGCGGGTTTGCAATGATGGCGTCTGCAACGAAAGGCCTTCCGGTTTTCCTGTCAGGCTCTATGCATGATTGCCAGCAGCCCTCGAGGATACTTGCAATCATGTCACGTTTTGTAGCGATTTGCCCCGAGAGTATAGTCTTCATGCCTGGGAGAAGACCTGGGTTCTTGACCTGTGGTTGCACATTGAGTAAATAGTTAGTCTCGCCAGCAAGGTTCTTTGACTCGCGGCTCTGGGGAGCGCGGTAACTGACCATGTAAGCCATCAGTTCCGCAGGATCACCTCCGATGGGATAAAACTCGAGGTTGGAACTCCTCACAAATGTCTCAAAGACATCGTGTGTTGCGATCCGAACGCGGTGGCCGTATGACTGGAGCTCGTTCCCCAGCGCAATAAATGGCTGCACATCGCCGCGGCTGCCGACGACCTGTATTACCACATTCAATGGCAACGACCATTCTCCATCTGCGTCCGCGGGACTTGATGCGGGAGTATGCGGGCTGTAAGCTGGTGGCGCTCCAAGCCCCGAAGCGGCTGGTTGTGACGGGCCAGGTCCATCTTGGAATTTCCAATCCGGGACAAATAACGAAAGTGATTTGACAATGCGCGAGCCTGGATCAACATTGATCCTACCATCTGATAATCGTTAGAGAGATTTTCATCAAGTTGTTCAAAAACAGGGCGTACCGGTGGACGTCTCCCCATTTTGCTGTCCTTGCTCGATTGCGTAAAGGTAGGATGGCGGAGGATCGGCATTAGGTTCCCCCGTCGAGTCTTGGGCATCCATGGTTTTGGCTGACATGTTGATAGCGTGTCTAGAGACATGAAGCTCATATTATCATATTTAACACCGTCTTGCAGGACCAGATATATGTCTCGACGCATAGACACCGACTGTCGAGAGCGCGACCATTTGACTAGTTAGAATCGTACGCGCAAGTATTGGCTTGGCCTGATGATCCCAGCGCCCGTAAAGACTTGGTTCTGACTGGCCTTGGTCGCCTCCACTTCGACGGATTCGGAAAGCTTTGAAGGGAACTATGTGCCCAATGTCGTATCGGCTTTGTTTTGATTGGATTGCGGCCGCCCCGTAGCCAAGAACTTAGAATTCCGTAAGCAAGCTCGACGACAGGGTATCTCGTATTAACTCGTATTAACTCGCATTAACTCGTACCAGCGGCCTGCGGCCCCCATGTCCAGAAATAGTGAAGAGTTTGAGGTAGCTTCAAGTAATGACTGACTGGCTACAAAAATAGCGAGAGCTTTTTTTAATGTCCATGCGTCCTCGCACGAACCACGCATTTTACAGTTGAGATTCCAGCAACCACGGAGAGGCCGACACAGCATAACACAACATCACCATGGATCGCATTCGCAGTTGTCTTCGAAGTGCTTCGGACTTCCTTCACAGCCCTTTATTTGACCACGCCTTCATGACCAAGATGCACTTCATCCAGATGGCACTGGTGATCGCTGTGATCAGCGTGACTGGAGCACGCGTCGGTGTCAAGCCGAGTGGAATGCCTGTTACAAGATCCGATACGCTCGCGATCGTGATGGTGAGTTTAAGTCTTTGCATTCCCTTCAACTTAGATCCTGTTAATTCATCAATTAACGATAACACCAGGGTGTAAAAACCTTGGTCGTCCTCTCATACCAACTCACAACTACACATATCAACAATCTGAAGCGCTGGCAAAGTCTTAAGGCATACCAAATTCTGAACACTATGGAGATTGTGTTCTGGTTTGTGGTTGTCATAATCACTTTCATGGGTATTTCGCGATACTGCCAGAACACATATTGCGGCCTGAGCTGGTTGATCGTCTTGATTGCCGTCAGTTTAACGTACGTATTGCAACCCTTGGACCGTCACCCAATTGATGATTGTTTGGCTTGAGGAACACCAGCTGATGGGAATCAAGCGTGATGGCCTTTTGGACTGCCATCGTTGCGAGGCACATGAGAACAGAGAGGAAACAAATTTCATGACCAATAACAAAGCAGTAAAGGCTTTACACCTGAGACTGGTCTTACTTGGCGGAACTGGTGCATGGGTGGGGGGAATAGTTATTCTGGCCAATTGTTTCCGAGGACCGTCAAAAGATTACTTATGATTATGATTGCTTTCGGGGTGTCAGAAGGAACGTTTCATTTCGCATGTCTTGATTCCAGTGAGGCGTCTGCTACCAGAGTGAGTTCATTGATTAGCCTTCCAGTTAGAACAACTACAATTCATAAAGTGCAACAAAAGTGTGAACGCTCAAGGGCGCAGCGTTAGATACCCATTAGTATGTAATAAACATAATGCTGATGACAGCAGGTTACAAAAAAAATTATCGTCTGTCATTAACCCAGCATTAGATAATAAACACAACGCCGATAACAGAGATGTTGATTGGCCTATCTCAACAAATCATGCTGGAGCTCCGTGTGTGGTCGCATGCCCATCGCATATCGGCACGTGGACAGTTCATTTGCCGAACCCCAATTCCTATGCTGCGCAGCAATCTGTATTTTCAGCACCGCCCATCCCCTGAGTCCCCACCTTACTAGCAGATAACAGGGCGCATTCTCTATCCATATCGGGTAGGTGACGGTGACTGGCATCCACTCGGCATGAATGCCGCTGTCCATTCAATCTCGCCCGTGGCCAACGCGATAAGAACCGTGACATTGGTAACATGAAATGAAAATGCTGTTAGAAATTGTCGGTATATATAATCCCTCGCCCTGCCAAGACATGCTTCCTCACTCAACCACGGCAATCGTCACGGTCCTACCCGCACCCGTCTTGGCTTGCTTGGTTCTACCTTGGCCACGACAATAGGCACTTAAAAGCACTTGGGTACTCAGCATGGCCTCAACCCTATTTTTGACCCTTGCCGCCTTGCAAGGCGCGAGGGCATGGGGTACTCTTGGGCATGCCACCATCGCCTATATTGCCCAGAACTATGTCACCGACGAAGTAGCGTCCTGGTACGTCTGGCTCACAACTATGTCTTGCCCAGCACAAGAATACGCGATCTTACCAGCTTTGTCGCTGCAGGGCTCAGGGTGTACTCGGTGACACCTCGGATTCCTATCTGGCCAACATCGCCTCATGGGCCGACAGCTACCGCTCCACGACTGCCGGCGCATGGTCTGCCCCTCTGCACTTCATTGACGCAGAAGACAATCCGCCCAGTGACTGCAACTTGGACTACGACAGGGACTGCGGCTCGGCGGGGTGTTCCGTCTCGGCCATCGCCAACTACACTCAGCGGGTCGGCGACGGCCGCCTTTCGGCCGCCAATGTCGCCGAGGCTCTGAAGTTCTTGGTCCACTTCACCGGCGACATCACCCAGCCCCTGCACGATGAGGCTTATGAGAAGGGAGGCAACGGTGTTTCCGTCACTTACCAAGGCTACGCGGACAATCTCCACTCCGACTGGGACACGTACCTCCCCGGGACGCTCGTCGGGGGATCCAGCCTTGCGGATGCCAAGAGCTGGGCCAGCAACCTCACCGCCGAGATCAACTCGGGCATCTACAAGTCCCAGGCAGCAAGTTGGATCGCGGGCGACAGTGTGAGCGCGGCCATAGACACCGCGGTAGCATGGGCAACCGACGCGAACGCCTACGTCTGCACCGTCGTGATGCCCGACGGCCCTGCGGCCCTGACAGCCATGGATGATCTCTACCCTACCTACTACGACTCAGTCATCTCCACAATCGAGCTGCAAATAGCCAAGGCCGGATATCGCCTTGGAAACTGGCTGAATCTGATCTACGATGCCAGCATTAAGCGGCGGGACCTTGCGTCTGGATATGGTATCAAGAGGGACGAGAAGAAGCCTTTGCCGGATCTGATGGGCCGCGACCTGCTTCCGGCGCCGAGGCCGTTGAGCAAGGCGAAGCTTGCCAGGGCTGCGGTCGGGTATGGTTGTGACCATGACCACAGTAGGCGGGACCACTAGGGTGATTCTTTTTTTCTTTGAAACAGAAAAATGCTTTCCCTACCAGTCAGGCCTGCAAGGGAATTGAATGGCGAGCTATGTCGGTGGCCTGATACTCCAGTCACCCTCATTGCGGGAGACACTGGCGGGTGAGATAACTAGTACGATAACCGATCCTATGAATGAAGTTATGGCAACGACCGAAGCAACCGAATATGAAATCTCAAGTGTGTAACATCAGCATCAGCAATAAATGGATTACAAAGTAACATGCTTGCTTAGACATAGTCCCTAACAGAGACAATACTAAGGGTAGTAGCGGCTTTGTAGACATGCTGTAATTATACCAACGAAGGGGCGGAGAAGATGGACTGCCTTCGTTGAGCAAAGGCTAGATGATTCACTCGAGAATGAGCTGAAATTATAGGACGAATAGGAGTGTCAAGAGTCTCTGGAATCATGCTCGAAATGGGATCAGAAAATCTTGAGGCGGCTATGAAATTCCGAGAAGACGTAGGATCATAATTAACCTACGGAATGAAAGTCCCATACTTGCCTACTTCAGCAGTTCCTATCCGCTTCATTCTTCATGTCGTCTTTACATTGCTCGTAGACCTCATTGGCAAAAGCATCGTCGCGCAAAATCCTCGAGGCAACCAGAGCCATTCCCTGGCCATGTTCCCAGACGCTGTCAAAAGATCCGCCAGTCTTGGCAGTAGGCGCATAGCCCTTCGTGTAGACCTCGGTGTCTAGTTATCCCGAAGGCAGCGTCGAGGCTGCGCTCTCCAGGGTAGCAGACGTCTCCCATATCCGCGCCCCCATCGAGAAGTCACTCGGCTTACTGGGTGTACGAAGCCATGGGGCATGGTCTCCACAGCTTCTTTCTTGGCGTCATATCGGCTTACGAACTGAGCATGTCGACCTCCTACTTCCAGTCCGTCGCGAGCGCCGCTCCGTCAAACCAAGTCAGCACCCACAACATCAACACCCTCCCCTGCGCCTCGGCGTCGCCGCGTAAGTAGTACTCGACAGTGAAATGAGCTCGGATAACGGTGGGCCGGTCCCCCGCCCCCTTGAAGATTTCTTGGATGCGGTTGATGGGTTTGATCTGCGGCCGTAGTGTGGTGATAGCTTTGTGTGGGGGGCACGCTGCGTCGAGGGCGTTCGCGCCTTCTCAGGGAGTCGTGGCGATGTGCGACTCCGCTAAGGCAGTGTGAGTTTATACGCACGAGAGCCCCTTGGTCATTCCGGACTTTCAGATTTCAAAAGGTCCCGCATTTCCACAGCGTCACTGAAGGTTGGATAAGGGCATTCGAAAGACGGGCTGAGGCAGCGAAAATGAGAGGACCCATCTCGTCATTGATGAAGTGGAGATGATTGAACTTGGCGTCAGCCTCTCCATCCATGATGGGTTTGTGTCAAGACGTGCCATTTCTCGCCGATCTTGCCTCGTCAGCACTTGAACAGAGTTGTGAGGGGATCCCGATTTGTGGGACGCCTCGTGGTATGCGAGTAGAGTGCCTGATATGCTTGGTGTTTTGTACTGTATATCGGCTATTGCTATCACACAACACTCGCAAACTTGAGGCAGGGGCGGCGAGAACCAAAATAAACTCAAAACGATCTAGGTTCGACACCCCGATTCTATCATACAACAATGAACATTTTCCTCTCCTCGGCACAAACACAAATCATAAGCAACATAGACTCAAAGCAACCTAGCCACATAACTAGCTATCGCCATCACACAACTTGTTTCCCCTCTCATGCAAACACGGGCAAAAACATACAAACACAGTAAGCCAACACACCACAGCCAGCAGGCAAGCAAACAGCTCTAGGTAAGCAAAGCATAGAAACGAAACGACTTCCGAGCTCAAGCCAAAGTAGCGGCTTCCTCAGGAGTTACGGACCGCTCCATTTCATCCTCAACCAACACATAGTTGTCTGGGTCGGCGTAAAATGCATTTAGAGCATCTTCGTCAGGGTTGTTGAGAGCCGCTGCCTCCCTGACCGGGTCCATCTTGGCGTGATAGAGCTTCTCCCCGGGCGCCATCTCTCTGGCCGAAGTAAAGATCTCCCCTCTCTTTGAAATGTATTGGTTGAACGTTGGCCCCGCAAGATCCCTCTTGTGGAACGGATTGACCCAGTTACCCCCATTGGGAGCTAGCGCCTTCCCTATGAACATGTTGGCGTCGCTGTTGCAGGTTCCGGGCCCCGCGTTGGAACAGTATTTCACGTTCTGTGCGTTCGTGAAAGCAATGTTGTATTGAAAAGGCGCGGTATCTTCCTTGACGCCATGCGCCTCCTTCACACTTCTGAGGAATTGTGTAAAGGTACCTCCCTGGCCTATTTTGAAGATCAGAACTGGTGTTAGATCCGGGCCCTGTATTGTACTCACTGTTGTTCTGCGGACCAGGAACACAACGGTTGTTTTGTCCACCTATGTCCGCCTCCCTGCTATTTGCGAATGGAAACTCATCGCAAGACATGTTGTTATTCGCCCAAGGAGCTGTCGTTGAGCAGCGGTTATTTCGCCCACAACCAGCCACCGAACGGCGTTGGTCGATCGGTCCTGCGGGGTCATAGGTGAAGGTTTTGCCGTATCTACCACCTCTACAGTGGACTCCAAAACACATGTTCACACAGACCTCTACTCGAATATCAGTATGTAAATTGTAACCCTCACAGATATACGTACCATGCATTCTCGAACAGTCGAAGGCAATGGTGCCATAGTTGGCAAGCTTGACCCTTGCCTGGCACAGAACAGGTGTGCTGAGCAGGATTGGGATCAAAAGGGTGGCGATAGACTTCATTCTGACAAGTAAATGATTTTGATCTTTAGAGGAAAGCTAGTAATGATAGTGAGTAAGAACGAGTGTTGATCCGGTACTTGAAATCGAGTGTGGTTGCATGTATTATGGGCTATATGATGGGCAGAACGTCTTTCTTTATATACTGAAGACGGCCTGATGCTCACAGAGAGAAGTTCTCCAGTCACACTCTGTCTCAATTTTCAATCGTAAACCCCCAAGCTCGTAATCACCAGAAGTGCTAATTTTGCGCTCGCAAGAAAGAGCCCTTCCTGTAGGTGATTGGGTTGCATTAGGATTCAACAGCAGTAGGCTTCGGGCTATAGAAAAAAGCAGCTTAGTACCAAAATGCAGCTTGAGTTGCAATTCCATTTTTAAGACTTACAAGCACCACCGTGACTCAAAATTTCAAGGGCGAATTAGGTCCCATTTCACGGTAGTAAAGATCTTGACCTTGGTAGTTAATCAAATAAATATACTGTAGTCTCGTTTTATTTAGAAGGGGAAAAGATCAATATGCTGCTCAGATAAGGTTGAGGTCTGTTTTTTATGCTGTCCTGTAAAGGTCTAGATCTCATGTACTGCCTGGAAGGCGATATTTTCAGCCGGGCGTTCCTTTCAGGTGAGCAGTCCATTGAATTTATTTTAGTCCCAAATCAAAGTGTCTTATATTCAGGCTTCTACCGTTCAAAAAGCACCCGCTTTGGGAGTATTAGATTGATTGCCATGCTATAGACGGCAGCCCGCAAGGAGCGACGTGATAAAATTAGACTCGTCCCATCCCCGAGTTTTTTCAGGCCATCCATAAGACGCCTAGCCGATCCGGCGACAACCGGTGCTAGCACAAATGGTAATGCCGTTATCGAGGACCACATCATGAATCTACCTAGGTCTAGAACTCCGGAAGTCCATAACAGGGGGTTGTGGCTGTTCTAGGTCCCATGTGCTGCTTGGAGGGCCAACCCTGGCAATTTGACTTCATTGTCTCTTGGCCGGCTGTCCTCTCGGGTGAGTAGTGAATTGCAACTACCATACTAGAACCCACATCTGAGCCAATAATCACGGGCTGCACATCCATGCAGCAACGAAGAACTTTAAACTTTGCTAACATGAGCCGGGCGTTTTGATTGATGTTAGTTTTTAGGCAAGTTATGTTTAGTTTTAGAACACAAAACGAATGAGATTAGCTGCCTTCACCCACTTTGATCATTTTAATATCAGGCAGTAGTCAGATGCAATTTCAAGAGGTTAAATAATCCAGGAACGCCCGTTATTTCAGATGGAAGAAAATATCAACCCAGAGAATTTCCCGTATCAACCCCCAGCACAAAGATTTGAAACCTTCGACATATACAACCACCCAGCCAGCAAGCTCTCAATCATGGTCTCCTTCACTAAGACTGCCTTGGCGGCGATTACCATTTTTACGTCCCTCGTTTCGGCAGATTGTGGTTTCAATATAGTCAACATTAATGGAGCGATCATGGGCACCGGATGTGCTCGTCTTAACGGCCAGGGGTCCGTTACACTCCCTGATTTTGGGCCAGCAACCTTCACTGTGACCGCTACTGGCTCTTGTGGTCTGCAGATCGCTAGGCGCGATTCTCGTTTTCCGGCTTCATCGTTCAATGGTTGGACCGTAGGTTACGCAGGCCCCTGCACCGCGGGTGGTGGAGGTCACGGGGGCGGCGGCCCCGGGGGCGGCGTCGGCGGCGGCATAATCGGGGGCGGCCCCGGTCCCGGTGGCGCCCCAATCGTGGGTGGGGGCTCGAACGGAGGCCGAAACGGGAAAGCCAATCCCCGGAAGTGCACTCGCGAGAGGTGCAGCGGCCCTGGAGGGGTAAGTAAATTCTGTTCCGAGGGCCATTCCCGATCGTGGACTAACTCGTTCTCTTAGTGTTGCACCCAGCCTCTAAATGGCTCGTGCCCTTTCAGAAAGGAGTGCAACAACTACCCCTGCGATTCCTGCTGCGGCATTCCAGTGAAGAACTGGACATCTTGCTCCAGGAAGTAGCCCAAAACTCAGCCGTTGACCTCTGCGTCCAGAATCTCCTCGTCTGTTTCTCGCCGCTGTTGTTATCGTGAGCCAAGGAACGGGTGTCTCAGCATCCACCTTGCAGTCAAATTTGGGGGTTTGTGCGCAACCATCCAAAAAGCGCCTGGGCACCTAGTTAGTTTTGAGTTAGCAACAATACTTTTGTATTCCAGACAGCCAAATTCTGTGCATTACCAGTGACGAAACATTCGGGATGATACTAGTACAAAATAAAACTGAGATGACAATCATGTGATGCATCATCCGCTATGTTGCTTTGATCCTAGTTGTGCTTGTTAACAAGCAAGCATTCCGCAGAGTTCAGTTTTTGTCATCTAAGCTAAGGGGATAGTAAAAGTATACCTAGGTAATTAACTACTAAAGAATTAAATGACGTTTCTGCATTAACAACTGCAAAGTCTATCTTCTCGCTGCCCTAGTTACGGATTGTTTCACGCTAAAACACATACGTATTTCTGTCCGAAATTTGACGTGTGAGTCGACCTACAAAGGATACTATATATATGGCAGAGGCTATCTCTCCTCATTCTGGAAACAACCCTTCTCAATCCACAATACACACCCTTTCATTGCCTACTTGAATCATGCAAATCCTAAAGGGAGACCCGACAGATCTCTTAGCCTATTCCAACTATGCTATTCCAGAAGCAATACGGACCAAAGCTTGCCAAAATTTCGAAGCTGGCACTCATGGTTACGGTGTTCTTATCATTAAAGACGAAGAACGCTTTCATGGACGATCCGCCGAGGAAATTCGCGAAATCCTAGACAGCGAAGACCCCAAAATTGGCGATTTTGTCCTGATTGCTAGTAACATAGAAGAACAGGACGAGGTCACTTATGTGGGAGGATGGAATGATAAATCCGGCGATGCACTTGAGGTGGTCCAGGGCAACGAGGAGCGAATTCTTTTGACGCTGCGAATGAAGCTTCGTGCTCTCCCGTCCTGCTGGGTAAGTTTCTGTGACTGGACTTGGGCTGCACATGGTCTAATTCATCCACAGATCAATTACAACGTGGCCAATTCTTCGCTCACTGAAGACATCTCGATGGTTTTTGTGGGACGCCCATATGATCCTCATGCAGACTATCCGGCCCTCAACTTCAATGATGATAATGGGGATGATGGTTCCGAAGAGGATGTTTACGTGCTGGCCGGCCCAGGGGAATGGGAGGACGGCCCAGGTACCCTACTGGATGTCGATCCTCCACAAGACCGCGTGTACCGTCTCAAAAGCGACGTTGCAAAGGCACACAATCTTTCAAACCCCTGGGCTGTAGGAGACGCTGCGATTGGTGCTCCAACTGGTTCCATGACCTTTGCCCAAAAGTGGCTTCCTCGGCAACGTGAGTGATGACGTTGCATGAACTGTGTGGCCGATCAGGTCAAGGGAGAGCGAGCGGTCTGGACTATGATGTGAGATAGAATTAGAGTACGCGTTACTTGTAACTAGTTTTCTTCCATAAATGCAACTCATCAATATTGCGTAGAACCGAATGGGCATTCGTCAAAAATAGATCTCAAAACTCATTAAATTAAATGTGAAAGTTTGATTTCTTCATGTAACAGCGAACTTGAGGCGAAGTAATGAATGAGAGACAAGAAAGGCTAGAGTGGCGATGCGGGCTGCACTAAAAGATCTCTTCGGGAAACTAGCCCCGTTGATGCTAGTTGGTTTTGTTCTTAATCCGGGCACAAATAGGCTGCCTATTCTGGGACTGCTTTAGTGGAACGACGGTCTTACATCAAGAACGTAGATAGCAGAGGCCACATTAACAAGCTTTTCCAAGACTTCGTGCTTGAGCTTTAGGCATGGGCAGTTTTTCTCATAACCGTTTAGCTTTCATTTCTAAATAAGGGTGATGTGCCAGTCATCAAACTTGATCCCGGAATCGTTCATACATATATAAGGGATCCAGCTCGCAGTCACAGTTGTTGAGGTAACTATCACAAACCTCAACGCTTTCAATTCTGTGTCCAGTATTGCTTCATGATGTCCTCCATCACTTGTCTTTTGGTTCTCCCGCTCCTCGCTCTGGCTCGAGACCACAATGCCAATGCCAGCAGCGTTGCTAATCCCGTGCACGGGGATTCCAATCTGTCTATTGGCGCCCTTACGAGCGCCTGGACACACCCAATAAAATGCGCCAAAGCGAACGACTCCGAGATTTGCATATTCACAAACAGCGAGTTCAGCAATGGCCGAGGGCTTTCCATCCTCGCCGATTCAAAGGATATTGCAGAAATTGATTGGACCGAGCTGTTTACCAATCTCGGCAACCCGGATGGCCGCAACCGAGCAGAGGGATTCCGAGAAGTCATGGTGCCTGGAAAGGGGATGGGCTTGGTGGCAGACCGCAACATTGCAAAGGGCGAAACTATCATGTCCTGGACCCCTCTGCTAGTGGAGCACGACAGCGCTTACGCTCTCGATACAGAGCTCCTGGGAGACCTGCGAGATGTTGCTCTTGAGCGCATGAGTGAAGATCAGCAGACGACGTTTCTTTCACAGCATGGGCAGTGGGGTGGACACCGCGCAAGTGACATCATGATCACCAATTCATTCATGTTCAGATCATTTGGAGGACTTCCCAGAGGAAGTACCGCGAACTTCCCTGAAGTCTCCGTAAGTACATCCATTATCACTCATCCTCACTCATCCCACGCCCCAAACACTGACGGTTGAGAAGCGATTTAACCACGCTTGCCGTCCAAAGTAAGTATACTATCTGCCGCTGAATAATGAAGACTACTAACCACTATTTCAGCGTCGGTTATTCATTTGATAGCGAGACGCTCAGCCAGTCTCTGTACGCCAGTCGAACCATCCATCCAGGTGAGGAGCTCACCATCTCATGTAAGTCCATGCAAACTCATCTATCAATGATCTCACCGCAGCGCTTGCTAAGTCTGATGTCCCGGGACAGATGTGAATACAATGAAAGCACGACATGAACGAATTCACGAGCTGCAGAACGGGTGGGGATTCAAGTGCACCTGCTCTCACTGCACTCTTCCCTTGACAGAGATTGATCAGTCGGACCAGCGTATCAGACGCATCACAGAAATCTCGTACAATTGCGAGGGCTTATGGGCCGCGAACGATACGCAATGTGGTTTAGACCTGGCCATAGAGTTTGCGCTTCTAAACCAGGAGGAGAAAGTCACTGGATATCCAATGGCTTTGGCCTACCATCAAGTAACGATTGCTGCCCAGGCAAACGGACTGGACTCTTTGGCCACCAAGTATAGTCAGCTCACCTTAGCTGAGCAATTGGGTGACAACTATCGTCAGGCAACGATACTGCGAGATGAGCAGGCAAAGAATCACAAGGCTGAGGATGGAATTGAGGATGAAGGTCGGGTCCGGGAAGAACTGAGTCTTGGTCCAGAGGAGGCTCTCATCAACCAAATAGGCGAGGTCACCATTGGCTAGTTCGATGAATCATTTCTTATGTACAATGCCACTCAGAACGCTTTCATATTCAAAAGCTCTGGTGGAATATTTTGCTCCGTTCTTCAACTGTGCATTAGTTACGCCTGAAGATATCAGGTAGCAGGTATTGGCTTCTTCGCAATCTGGCGGTTATCGACAGCCTTGGGCTTGAAGGCGATGTTACTGCAACAGGGACATGGTAAGCGGGGCTGTTATGCCTGCATGCACAGCCTGACAGCGAGGCTCACCTGCGCAAGCACGGATGTTGGAAGTCTACAATGATTGGTTGCCGCGGACAGATGTAAATTAACTGTGACAAAAAGTGGCAGCACGGTGTATTCCAGAATTCACCTTCCAGAACAAGAAATCAGGAGCACTCAACTTCCAGCAATCAGAATCACAATGGCGGATACTGAGGGTCGAGACGCGACATTGCCGATTTACCACGAGAAAGTATAAATGTATCATGAATACCGCTGCAAGACTCATCATTTCCTCAACGATCCAGCCGCACTATGACATTCTTCATCTCTATCAGCTTCTTCACCATGTTATTCCAATGGCAATTCCTGGCCTTTGTCGCCGTCAGCGCTCAGCAACCTCCAGCTCTTAACGTCACGCTGAAGCCGAGTTTCATCGAGGATCACGTCTCTGCACTGGCTATCCGCCTCGCTATCGAGAACCCACTAGTGCTCGCAAACCAGACATTTGCTCAGCTGCCCCTGGTTCTCGGAAGGACTCCAAGCCAACAGTACGACGGCAGTGCGATCCTCGCCTCAGATGATGACGGCGAACTGCACCTACGAACAGTGGATTCAGAGGGCACAGAGGGCACTCGTAGTTACATTACCCCGCGGGCTACCTCAGGAGACGTCATCCTCGAGTTCACGGCACAGCCGAGCGCGGAAGACTTGGGTGGCCCGGCATATGATCTTGTTCTCGAGAAAGACAAGTCAGGGGCTACGGGGGTTGGCATGAACTTTCTCCCTCAACTTACGGGGTCCAACTATACCATCAACGTCGACTGGGACCTAGCAGCGGCACCACCGGGAACGAGAGGAGCCTGGTCATTTGGAGAGAACGCAATAACTAAGGTTGGGTCGACAGATGTGCTGACGAACGCTTGGTTTGGTTGGGGGAAAATGAAGAGCTTTCCAGAAGCCGGGGTTAGATCTAATTTCTCCATGTACTGGTTCAGCGAGCCGAGTACCTTTGCCAGCACCGATCTTGCCAACTGGACTCAACAGTTGTTCATGAAGTCGCAGACTTTCTTCCATGACACGGAGGAGAAGTACACAGTTTTTGCTCGTCACTGTGAAATCCCCGGCCATCTCACAGGCGCAGCGCTTCCCCGGTCCTTCCTGTACGTCTACGACGACACGATCACGAGAAAGCAACTCAACCCTCATCTGGCGCACGAGATGGTACACAATTGGCCGGATATGAACGGTAGCGCCGGAGACACTACCTGGTACGTGGAGGGTATCGCAGATTATTACTCTGCCAAGCTACCGTTCCGCTTCGGCTTGCAGACGACAGACGAATTCCTCGATTTTATAAACAGCCTGGCGAGAGACTACTACACCAATCCCTTTATCAATCTCACCAATCAGGCTTGGGGCGAGGAACAAGCCGCAGGCAGTGCGCCGGGACCACTCCCTTACAATCGTGGAGCCATGTTCTTCGTCAACTTAGATGCCAAGATTCGGGCGAAGAGTAATGGCACCCGTTCCTTTGACGACGCGATGCTGGCTTTATTGGCTCGGAAGCAGAGCGGCCGGAGCTACACCTTGGACGACTTTCTCAGCATCCTAGATAAGGAGATGGGCCCTGAGGGTCGCCAGGACGTCAAAGACATGGCTGACGCGAAGCTGATCATCCCGCTGGAGAACAGCCTGGGCCCATGCTTCTCTGTGGTAGAGACACGATTGCCTGTTAGGTTGCCGGGCGAATGGGACAGCGCTGAACATGGAAATGGGACATTCCCCAATTCAACCATGGCAGTAGGGTACCAATGGGTGAAAAAGCAGAGCGTAGAGACTGGCGATCGCTGTTTGAGTTAGTTAGGGTGTGTAAGGGTTGTTGAATACAAGGAGAGTGGAAAGGTATACGCAGCGGCTGAGTGGCGAGATAGTAGCTCGGGGGCAGTGTATTTGCAGAATAGGTACAACTGAACTTGGCCCCTCCTCCCCTTGTCCTTAATAGTCAATCCCTCCTTTGATAATGGCTTCCCTTCCCAACTCCTCTTCGCGGCTTCGCTACTCCTTTTCGGCGAGAGAGTAGCGCCCTCGGCGATGTTCCAACTTTTGACTTCACAATACTGCCGCCCTCGCCCCGTGGCACAGTGTACCCTGACAGGGTGTAATAAAATTAACGAATGTATAATACGAATAAAGAATTTACAGCTATTATTTAAGAAAGAAATTAAATTTAATATTTTAAAGAAATTTAAACAAGTCCTTCAAGTAAAATGATTTATAAAACAATTACAAAATATAAAATAATATTTTTAAAAGTTCAAAAATAATCGTATTAAATAATAATAATCCTTTATGGTAAAACGTCATTTCTCTGAATGACCTGTAGACTTCATACCTCGGAGTGTCTCGTCCATGCAGCCGTCGAGCTTCGAGCCTCCATATGAAGGGAAGAATGAACGTAAAAACGAGTCATGTAACTGATCTAGACGCCCAAAGCAAAAGAAAACGCCCATCAGGAGACAAGAGCGAAAAAGACTGCTTACCGACATACTTAAGTAATGATCACACTGATTTCCTCGCTGTCAAGTGCCCCCGCCCCCAAACAAGCCACAGCTCAAACGAATCAAGCCGCTCAGCAACAGCAGCCAACAACCTCCTCCGCCCGCATCACCCGCCCGGCGCGTGACTGCGCCGTCATGTACGACGTCCCTGCCCCCCACCGACTAAACCTTGCGAGCACACACACAACTCCGGGATCGGGGTAGAATCCAAATTTGTGCATTTTCATGTTTCTCCGGACGCAGGATGGGGACCGGAAGCAAGGTCCCTAAAAACGGACGATCTACTGGTAGGACTCCGACCGCACAGCGTGGCCTCTAGTGGCTAGTTTGTAGATTCCCCCAGCCTTGGCAGGAATGGGACTGGCCAGGCCCTCAAAATATCTTGTGTATCTATCTTATGTGTACGGGGCTTCCGCACGTTATCAGATGCATATAATGAAACTACGACAGCCAAAAAGCATTGATAATTGAGAGAGTGTGTGTGAGTGAGTGAATAGCGATGGCGCGTCCGGGCGCGCAGGGTGCCTGCATTTCTCACAGATATCATAGCCCCCTGCATTATATGACAAAAAGTATATCAGAAGAAGAATCACCATTTGATATGTCTCTCGAAAACAAGACATGAAGGAATATATGTAATGTAAAAACAGATATTATGCCGTTATGATGCTGGGTAAGGTGTGCGGGATGGGATGGTGTGTGAATAATTTATTTGGTGTTTTGCGTATGACGTATCGCGAATGGCGTGCTGTTCTGCTTCGGCAATTGTCAAATGCCTCCATAGAGTTCTCATACGCAACAGATGGCGCTCGCGAGCCGAGCCGAGCCGAGCAAACAACCACTCCTGCTGTCTGCCCCGCCACGGGTCGTGAGGTCGGGTTCGGGCCAATTCCACTCGCACTAGGGAATTCTAGAAACGAGAATGAAGTGGTAATATTGCAAATGGCACCACCTGGTCAACGGGCTGAATCATACTATAGGTAGCGTGCTGTGGTAGCACTGCAGGGTTCGGCGAATGGCAGACGCATCGAAGCGTCTGGGATCCAATTATTGTTGCACTCGGTGCATTTCTGCAACCTAAAGTGGGCCATGTTTTCTGTCCAGCGTCTAAGCAGCTGATTCTTCTAGGAGTCCGGTGTATAGATTTGGGCGAGGGAATAACTTTCAGTTCGGCTTGTGTGAGAAAGTACAGACACTGTGAACTATGGGAAAAATTAAGGTGCGGTTTTGCAACTCAATATCGATGTCGTACGGGATATTCCTAGGCTTCACGGAAGAGACGGCCTTTTCGGGTTGAAGATGGAATACCGTCGCTGTTTTCAGTGATGCTAGTCTATTGCAGAAAGCATGACTCGGTAAGGTTTCAGTTGATCCGGCCCCCGTCAGCTCTGTTGCGTTCATCAAAAAGTGTTGAACTGCCTCGACATTGGCGCATTCTGGGAGGACCTGCCGGAAGCGAAAGCTTATTCTGATACCGTCGGGGTAGTACTGATGAAGGACTAAAAAAATTAATTGGATACCCGTCACCCGGAACGGGACCGCATGGTAATGCTCGGCGAGCTGTCTGGCCGGCCAAACCTCCTTAACCCTGCTAGCACTGAATCAGGTAACATTTATGGCCGTAGCAGGTTAACGCAGGCGAACAGAACCCTGGAGTGGTGGGCAGCTGATCAGGCAGTCAGGCAAGTAACAAGTTCTTCTAAGTTCAGCGAGGTGAACCGCCCATGTCGCCCGGCAAAGGGACACAGAACGGAGAACAGCCCCAAACATGACGCTCAAAACTCCGGCATTCGACTCTTTCTCAATGTGTCATGTTTTAGCATAGCACGCAGTTGCTCGCACATATTGTCGCCAGGCGCACAGATAGGGCATCGATCTCAGACCTCATCCGGCCCTTCCTCCGCTCGTGGCCGGGTTCAACGCCACCCACCGGGCCGGGCGCTGCCGAGCCGACGACTCGAAGAGCCCAAGCAGCAACGACAGTCACAGAACAGGCGATTGAAGGGCCAGGCACGCTGCAGTGCCACGACCGAGAACCGCTGCCATGGCATCATGAATCCAACACTATTCACGCTACCGCAGGATGCCCGTGGCCTCGAGCCTCGTGACCAGGGCGTCGGGAGCAGCTCCATCAATATCGAGGCCATCGATTCCGCCCAGAGGTATACGATGGTGGCACTGCTGGGCTGCGCGTTGTGGAACAGCCTGGAGATGGTGCCCGTCATCCTACTGACCTTCAAGCGATACACTGGGCTGTACTTCTGGAGCATGGTTGCCTCCGCAATAGGTGTCGTGCTGGCCAGCATCGGCTTCATCTTCCTCATCTTTGACATCGGCGTGGGGAACAAGTTTCCACCTGCATTTATGTCGTCGTTTGGCTGGGTGCCAATGGTCAGCGGCCAGAGCCTGGTTCTATTCAGTCGGCTCCACCTACTTCGCCTGTCAAGAACTCTGAGGAAGTGGATTTTGGCGGAGATTATTTTTACTATGGTCAACCCAGGAAATAAAACCCCCTAGTCATGTCACTCGGAGCCCCACATTGCTGATCCCTACCCAATTTGTATACCAAACTATAGCCTGATTCTCACCACTTCGTGTGCCAACCGTCTGCTGCAATTACGTCCTTGCAACGCTCTGGCATACTTGCAAGAAGCGTCTCAATGAAGCTATCGTCAATTTGTTCCCAGGCTTCGCGTACCCATTGCCGTAGCTGGTCATACGAGGGCTTCTCGATATGCCCGTACTGGTCTTCAATATAATCCTTTATCCGGCACCAAATTGTCTCTATTGGGTTGAGGTCTGGGCTGAACGGCGGCCATACCATTATCGTTACTCCTCTTTCTTGCAAGTCCTCAAGTGTACCCTTTGCAGTATGGGCTCGGGCGCCGTCTTGCATGAGAATAAGCTCCGTTTGTAGTTGGCGCCGGCACATCGTGATCCAGCCATCGATGAGAGGGACTGTGTGTTGACGATATGTTTCCTCTGTTATAGTGCCCCATTCCTTTTCCCAGAAGAGGCAGGGCCCCTTCTGATGGCCAGGGACGCCTGAAAAACAGGCCCAGAACATCCAGCCGCCCTTCCGTTGGTGTTTTTCGACGATACAATCAGGGTGCCAAATCTCGTCGACTTTGCGGGTTACGTATTGCTTCCGATGGGGCCCTCCAGTCACCCACGTTTCGTCGGTCCAGAGAACCTTCGCCCACTGCTCAGCAGTCCAATTCTCGTGGTCCCTAGCCCACGCAAGGCGTGCCTGACGGGTCTTCTCGGTGATGGGTGGTTTTCGTCGAGCAACGTAGCGTTTGTAGCCAAGGCGGCGAAGCGTTGAACGTATGCAATAAAAGCTAACTTGAATGCCGATAATTATGATCGAGAGGAGGGATAGATGGGCCCACGAGGCCCGACGACCTAGCTTCGAGCCAGTAACGTATGTAATTAGGCGTTGAGATTGCTCGTCAGTCAGTACAGGGGGCCTCCCACGCTTGTCCCAGTGGGTATCGTCGTCGGTTGATCGGAGGGCATAGCGAATTTGAGAGGGCGTAAATCGCTTCTCGCAGCGGTGATAAATCTCGGTTCGGGACAACTTCCCTTCGAAATGGAGGGTCCGGATAAGCTTCTTATCGTCAGAGGTCAGTTGACGTGTCGAATAGCCCTTCGGGCGTGCCATTTTGAGGGCGACGACGAGGTTGGCGATAGAGGCAAGTTGCTTTTCTTTTCGAGTGCTGACGAGAAAATTTCTGTTAGGCGGGTGGGCCAGAAGTTCGTACTACACCAGAATTAGTATGGTGGCGGAAACAGGGGCCCCTGACGGTACAAAGCAGGGGGGTAAAAATTACGCCCCCAACCATAGTA
>LJJS01000339.1:0-72118 GCA_001447215.1 Diaporthe aspalathi
ATTATAAATTAATAATAATTATTAATTAATAAAAATTATTTATAAATAAGTATTTAAATTAATTATTAAAAAGCTATTTATTGTAATAATTGCACTAAACCTTTATAGGGTTCAGTAGGTAACCTGTAGGGTTTATATTAACAAAGCGGCGTAGAAGCGATATTTGACTGATTTTAGTATACGAAAACACTGTTACAAAGAAGGTATAATTAAAAGCTGTAAGGCTATTTAGTTATAAAACTGAATACTTAAATTAATAACTGAAAAGTCTGTTTTATAAAAGCTATTTACTGTAGTAAGGACTATATCCTTATATATTCTAACTTTTTAATAGCTATATTGCCTATGCCTATAGTCGCTATAGCTAACTAGGCGGACTATAAACATAGTTTACATAGTCGTGACTGCTAGTGGGTCCTTGACCCGAACCCTGTTTTTAGCATCGGGTGCTAATTCTGCTATTAAGTGCCTGCGGGGTTGTATTGTGGCATCTAATCCTGTTGTCTGGGCTATCGAAATGGGGCCCTGAGGTGCAGTTGTGTTGGTTTATAACATTTATACTGTTTAGCTATTTAATAATAAATATATTTTTATATATTTATTTTTTAACTAGGCTTATTATAACTTATTAAAGCTTAATATTACTTATTAAAAATTGCTAATACTTATTAAAGCTTAATAAGTATTAGTAGTTTTATTTTTATCCCTAACTTTGGAGTTAAGTTATATAAGGGAGGCTAAGTGCTTTTATAATGTTTGCTTAGCCGGTATATTAGCTGAGTAGGGTTGTTTCTTTGCAAAATTAACCGTTATTTTTATTTCTGTTAAGGCCGTATTAAAATTAATGTAATATTTTTAAATAAAATTATACTAATTTTCAAAATAACTCATTAACGAATTAACGTAATTAAACTACCTTTAATCCTAGGGGCACTCCTAATACTAATACTTAGCTTGAGTTCTGTCTGGCCCTGAGCACAGGCCGTAGCAGTCTAAGCTAAAGGCGTGCTTATCTGACTCAACCATAAACCCCCAAACATCAAGACAACCGGAATGGCAACACCTTCTCAACCGGCAGGCCAGTCGGACGAGGGCCCTCCGTACCGCTCATTTATGGAGCTCCGCGGCGATCCAACTATGGCCGTCATCTTCTCTTCCGCGGCCAGGCGTCTCTTCTGGCCTCTGGACGGCGTCTTCCCCACCGCCCTTTCCGTCATGAAGACGCCTCGTAGCGCGGACGATCTCTCGCCGTACTTCCAGCAGACCCTCGGCGGCGGTGTCTGGCACGAGGTCGCGCAGCTGCCCCTGACCGAGCCCAAGGTCTCGTCGGTTGATGTGTCCGTCTACGACCTGGAGCAGTGGGAGTTCAACTGGGTGGCTTGGCACCGGCACCATGAGGGCGAGCCTGCCAACCCGGAGTATGTCACGTATGGTGACCTGAGGGACGACGATAGGCCGTACGCGGCGGAGGCCGACAAGGATGGCAGCTGGGAGGAGGACGACGACACGCAGTTCCTCGTCCGCTGCTGCGGGCAGGACCGACCGCTCGGGAAGAGGGGCCAGAAGCTTGTGGTCACGCCGGCTGCAGGCGGTTGCTTCGTCTCGGTGCACGACTATGTCAGCGGTCAGTCGACCCTTGGGGCAAAGAATCCGATCGAAGCGCACTTTGGTTAACGATAGACAATGGCAGCTGTGCACCCCTGGCTCATGGGCTTGCGCCCCGACATATTGCTTGCCAAGACGGTTGCACAGCCTCAGCCGTATCCTTTGTCAGCGGGAATGGCGTGGATGGTGGATAAGGGGCCGGAGCACACGGTGGAGGAGAAGCAGAGCTGGATTCAAGCGCACGGGAGTGGCCCGCCGCGTCCTGTCCCTGCCTCGACGGCCGCGATTCTCGCGAGGATACGTGCGAGTCGAAACAGGTGATGTTCATGTCTATCTTGCTCGTCGTCTACTAACTAGTAGTTTGTTCCATTACTGAGCCGAGCCCGACACAAAACAAACATTGACCAACTAGCCCCCCACAGATGACAAATAGATAGATATGCAGTTGCATACTATACACCGCTGCACCAACAAACCAACTACGAAGCCGCCGTGGCAGCCGCGCAGTACGAGCTCCAATACGAAATGGCCGTCGATGCCACCGCCGTGCCGCACGCCCCGTTGGCACAGTCCCGCAGCCCGTAGCCAAAGTCGGCATTCTTGCATAGGCACGAGGCCACGGGGCTGGCGCACCCCAGAGCCGAGTACCGGGCGACCATGTTGTTAAAGCAGGTCTGGCGGCACACAGGGAGGTCGGATTCGCCAGAGACCACGGTGCGCGGGGCAGTTGTGGTTGCGGGGGCGGGTGGTTGCGGATGGGGTCGTAGATGAGGACGTTGTCTTGGGGGCGGTAGAGGAGGACGATACTGAGGCTGTTGAGCTACAGTTTAGACTGGAGAGCTGGTTTGTGGTTCCCCGGTGTGCTCTCGCGTCGCCGTGAGGCGGTTGAGCACTGTGTTGAGGATGGGGAGGCAGGTTCCGTGGGCTCGGGCGATGGATATGGCGTGTCCTGCGTCCTTGGCTGCGAGCGCAGCGGCAAAGGCAGGCCGGGCCCCAGGATCCACGGCGTCGGCGCCTGTGGCCATGCTTTTTGAGTACTCCTCGAGCTTGTGGCCGTAGATCTTGCCGATGAGCTCCTCCATCGGGGCGGTGCCCAAGCCGGTCTTGTCAGCGAAGATGTGCGCTTCGGCTACCAGATCCTGTAGTCCCATGTCAAGGATGGTTCTGCTCGCTTTGAAGAATTGTTTAGCAAGCAGGTCGCCAAACATCGTGACATAAAGCTAGCTTAGCTAATGATCAGGCCGGATACGCACACTAATAGTTTGAGGAGACTGGCCTTCCGGATGTCCTCGCCCATGTTCATGATGCTCCGACCCATGGCAACGACCGTGAAAGGACCGATTGTGTCGATTGCGGCGGCCGGGCCTGCCATACAGAATATAAGCTTTCCAGCGGCAGCGGTACTGCTCGAACCGAAGACGGGTGACGCGACGAAGGTGGCCCCATGTTGCTTGAGGCGCTCAGAGCACTTTACGCACGTGTCGGGGTGAACCGTTGACATGTCGATCCAGGTCTTGCCTTTTATTGTGATTCCTGCTTCGAGGACTTTCGAGACCAGGCCCTCCAAGACACCGTCATCTGAAATCTGAGGCATGGTGTCTTCAGCTATGAGTCGATGTTTTGTTGTTCCGTGCACCCAAGGTGGGAAGAGCTGACATACCATTGTGAACATGATGCTCGACTTTGACATGGCGCTCTCGAAGGTCTCTTCAGGAATTGCGCCCGCCGCCTTCAGGGGCTCGCCCCGGGAAATTGTTCGATTGCTATAGCGAAGTGGAGGCATATTTTTGGCGGCAAGGTGCTTTTGTAGGTTGAGGGCCATAACGAGACCCATGGATCCAAGACCATACTATGACAAGAAACATGATCATCAACCAATAGCACTGTCGTTTATTTACGACATAGGAGAAGCCAGAGTGCCTTCGACTCACCCAGCCAAAGATTCCTGTAGAAGCCATTGTGTTACTCTGGTAGTATTACAAGCGATGGATCAGGAGTATTGAATAGTTGGCATAAAGAATAGGGAAACCTTCATTTGCATCAAGATGGTGATTACGGATCGGCATCTGAAATATTAAATAAAGTGCATGCAAGACAGCCGACTCAGGAGGCGATGATCTATCTGCGATGCACATTTGTAAGCTGTACCATGCCCTACACATTGTAGTAGAGTCTATTCTGGCGTTTGTCATCTCCTGAGTCTCCGCCCAAAGTCCAAAGCCAAGTCTGAAACCGTGCGGTGTCGTACCAAACGGCAGAATCATTACCCCCCAAGCCAGAATACTTGTCCAACACAATGGTCAGATTTCTAAACTAGTAACAAGAAAGCACGAATAAAGGATCTAGGGGGAGAAAAATGGGATTTTGCTAAGCATCATGACAAATCAAGTATAGCGAAGATGGGTCCAGTCTCCCCCACTCTTGCCAAAACGAACGATGATGCGGACTGTGACAGTTAATAAGCTTTCTCTCGAGATAGACTGGTTCCTGATCCTCTGCTTGTCCTTCTCGTCGTTTAACAAAGGGATTTCTAGCAAGAGAATCATCCCCGGGCCCCCAGGAATAGCCATGCAGCTACCCAAGTGGGCAGTAGTTAGGGTATGCTTTTACCCGGTTCCTTGACGGCTTGTGAAGGCGCTTCACGTCAATACCGATCCGCAGCATATTTGATGCTTATTTATTTATATTAGGCAAATGGAAGCACTGTGGATGGATGATATCTAACACATGTACCCATGCTCTGAAACCCCATTCCAACGTAGCCCTTCCGGTGTGAGGCCAAGGAACGGTTGATATTGGGGGGGTGGGGGTGGTGGTGCTTAAAAGTGTCGTAATTGAGCTGGGTATTCATGTCGGGAACCAAAGCACGCGATGGCTGCTTCTGCTTCTGCTTCGCCGTCTATCTGTATGACAATTGTAAATACCATCTCTCGAGAACACGGCCTGGAAATATAGCCACTTCAACTGTCAATGGGCGCCTGCCCGAGCCCTGGCAAGCGAGGTTAAGTACGGCGGAAAGTGGGCATCTAGGAACTCGTATGAAAGGGGTAGTTCATCATCCGTATATGTATATAGATTTGTACCTGCATGCAGTTTCATGTGCTGAGATCTGCCAATAAGCTGTAGTCCTGTCCTCTAAGGCATCTCTCCATCAAACCTTGCTCGGTGCAGCCCGTGTCCCACACCCCGACCTGGCGGTCCACGAGTCCCCGCACCTCTGTAGTCGGCTTCCAGTGCAGACTCGAAAGAGCAGATCTACGACTACGAGATTATCATGGCGAACAACATTCGTGTTGATTGTTCTTATTTTTATCTTCTTCTTTTCTTTGACCTCTTTCGCTGGCGCGGCAGACTTGGTCTCTTGATGCTGAAGTGCATGTCTCTTGAACGCTTTGAGACCACTAATTCCTGCTACCTTTGCCCCAGAAAGTACGAGACGTTGGAACGCCAAAAGGCACCCCGAAATGTTTGAATGTCGTCAACGGCAGCTGGCAGCGGCTGGCGAGGGCCACATCCCGCGCGCGAGAATGTTTGCAGGTGGCAGGTCCCGGCCCGACAATCTGGTGACGGCGAGCAAAATCCGGGGAAAGTTTTGTTGACATTGATGACAGGTGGATCCCGACGCAGCCAGACGAACCATTCCCTTCCTGCATTTCCCGGCCCGTGGGGGCTGGCAGGTTCTGGATGAGGCCCCCCTGCCGACCCGTTTACTGGGCCGGGCTCGCCTGGTAGCCCTATTCGGGCCAACTGCCTTTCAGCATCACGCCACCGTGGGATGCTTCTGCAGGGCGTGGCTGTGCGCTGTCAGACCACCCCTGCCCACCTGACTGCCCAGAGCAAACCACCTTCGAACCACGATGTGAGAATATACCGGGACGGGAGCCTCATTCGATGGGCTTCGTAGACGAGAATAGACAGATAGGTCAGATGAGCGCAGTGTATATTAGGTCTGGGGATATGCCGCTTGCCACCTCATCTTGTCTCACCATCACACAACTTCACCTGTCGAAAGCACCCAAGACACGCATACTTCTCAAGCCATTTGAACCACGGCCAATTGAAACCAAACAAAGACAAGAATCCTCAGACATTATTGATATCACGTGCCCGCGTTGTCATGCGTCCCACACCAGCAATGTTTCAACAGGCCGCCCGCTCGGCACCGGGCTTCTTCCAGAGGCTGGCAAAGAGCCCCATGGCCCCGCCTGTCGAGGTTCTCCCCATCTTGATCCTGCCTGTCGGCATGGTGGGTTTCCCTCTTCCAACCCCCCCCCCCCAAAACAAATCACTTACAAAAACTTCCAACCTAACATTCTCTTCAGCTGTCATTCGCCGCCTACACTGGGTCCCGAGAATTCATGTCCGATCGCAACTTGAGGCTGAAGAGGACAAATGTCGCCGCAATGCAGCAACACTAGAACCACAGCAATGGTGGCCTCGAGTTGGGGGAAGTTTGTTTTCCTTATGGGTCGATGGATTATATGCCCCTGGTTTAGACGGAGTCGGACGGCTTTCTCTTGTACATATTACCCAGCCGCAATTGGCCTGTCAATTTGACAAGACGACATAGGACTCTGTTTCTCTTGCGCATTTCGTGCAGGCCGCTTGCTCTAATGTGTGATATATTTGTAGTTCCACAAAATCACGTCTCCACAGTTGCCATCTGCGCTGTGGACTTGGCCGTCACGCAAAATACAATGCCAACCAGACAACAGCGTTGAATCGGTTTTCAATTTTTTAGAATTAAGTTGTCTTTTCCTCTTTTGAACCCCCCAAGACCCAAGTGCCGGCTTCCGCGCTCAATCCCCCTCCGCACAGGCAGCCAGCCAAGCCTTGCCCTTCAACATCTCAATGACACTATCCCTGAGCCACCAACCCCCGCCCTCGGCACCACCACCACCACCATCATTACCAAGCTCTTCCTTCTCTTTGCCTTCCGCAGCACCAGCCTGCTTGTTGATCCCAGATACGCCCCTCACCTCAGACCATTCAAACAACAGCCGCAGCCCCTCGAGGCCGTCCCGGCTCCACCCGTCCAGCCCGCTCTCCAGCGCAAGGCGCGCGTCCACCTCCGTCGTGGCGGCCTCCTCGGCCCCGCCCTCGCCGCCGCTGCGCCGGTCGAGCACCATCGCCCGCTCGGCGTGGGTGAGGTTGGACAGCGCCGGCTGGTTGAACACCCACTCGAGCGGGTCCCTGCCTGCGGCCGAGGACGAGGTCTGGCCGGTGGCGGGAGACGTGGCGGTGTCGCTGACACCTGCGAGGCTGTCGCGCCCCAGAGCCCGCAGGGTCGCGCCGAAGACGCTCTCGTGGAGCGGCCTCTGCCGCAGGTGCAAGCATTGGTTGCTGCGGAACTCGGCTGCCAGCTCTAGCTTGTGCTCGAAGTCGAGCTCCAGGTCCCAGTATCCTTGGGCCGTGGCGTCGGTGCGCACGGAAGAGATCTCGTCGAGAGGCGGAAGAAGACACGGGGTGTTTTTGCGGATGATGATGGGGTTCTGGGATTGTTTCGATAACGCGTGTCGAAGCTGCCGTCTCGTTTTTGACGGAGGCCCCTCCTTGGTTGTGGGAGGTATCGAGGCCCTCATTTTTATGATGATCGGGACACTGACGGGCTGGTCGGTGGACATGTCCTTGGACACAAGACACCTCGAGTCAGCTGCGAAGACCCAGAAGTGTCGGAAGGCCTGCAGGTGAGCACTGTTGTCCTGTATCCCTGAAGGGAACAGAGGGTAGAAGGCAATGAGAAGTGACGCAATCGCTAGGTTGCTGGTACTGAATGTGACCGTGCCACTTCCTAGGAACAACGCGCCGATGGCTAGGTGTGCGGCTAGATGGCTGCCGTAAGAGGTTAGCGGATCGTCTCGGCCGTGTAGTGAACGTAACCTCCTGAGCACTTCCAGGTCACCCGTGCCCGCCATGACGGACGCGGCGGACAGCGCGACGACGTCCTGGCACATCTGAACATTGTTGCGCGCCAGCTGCGCGTCGTAGCACTCGGCCGGCTGCTTTGCCAGGTCCCGAAACTTGTCCAGGTACTTAACCAGCAAGTCTCGTACCTGGGTGTTGCCGGAGCCGGTGAAGCGCAGACCCATGGAGAAGAGAAGACCGGCCAAGATGGAATAGAAAGGCATGTCTTTGCTCCGCAGTGAACGAGGCCCCTGCAGCATGTGACGCCATCGATACTCCTTGGGAAGACTGGACCTGATCCATTCCACCGTGGGCTCGATCTGGCTCCACATGATCAAGTTCTTGGCCAAGGTGCGCAAGAGCAGCACGTCAGGCCGGACATACGTAAACTGCAGGACAGAATCTGGCACGTCCACCTTTCGTGCGACGATGTGATCCTCGGACTTCATGAAGATCAGGGCAATTGCGACGACCGCACCAGGAGCCGAACGGTCAAGGACGTTGACTAGCTCAACCTTCTTGCTTGTTGACGCCAAAGTCAGCAGTTTCTCGGTCAGGCGCATGTCGTGCAGTCCTCTCAGGTCTGTGCCCTTGCCCAGATTGATTAGCCCCAGTGCGAAGCCCGCAGCGAGACGGTATCCCTCGTTCCGCAACGGGTCTTCCTCGTCTTCATCAGCTTCATGCTCTATCTCTGACATCATGACCTCACTCATTCGGCGGTGCTGGCTCTGGCAGTACACCAAGCCGATACCCATGAGCCCCGCTGTCTGCGTAAGATGCGAAAGATTGAGCTCGGCAGCTCCTGGCGGCAGCAGGCGGGTCACGTGGACCGTCAGGACCCTGGTGATCAGGTTGTCCATGGTGCCCATGAAAGAAGCAGCGAGTCCCAGGAGCAAGCCGATGGATGTCATTGTGTGCTTGGTGGTCAGGTACTTGAAGGCAACCCACTTAACCATAGACCTCAGGTGGCCATTCAGTCCCAGTGCAAGCAGAAAACCGGCATGTCGGTTGCTGGGTTCACCGTTCGGCTTGTTGTATGTAATCCAATTATTGTCAATGCCCTTAGCTTGCGGTGAGATCTGCAGCCCGGCAGCGGCACCTTGGTGGAAGAAGGCCCAGTTGACCTTTTCTTCTACGAAGAGGGACTTGTCCGCATTGACGAGAATGTTGGTTGGCTTGACAAGGCATGTGAGGTTGAAGCCCATGACGTCGTATTTCTCCGTCGGGAGGGGGAACCGCAGGCCGTACTGCATGAGGCCGCGACCTGCAGGTATCGCGAGGGTGCTGCTGGCGATAACAGTAACTTTTTCTTTTTGCTTCTCCAAGTACTCCGACTCGCTCCAGCTAGGCTCAGAAATGCACTGGATGGTTCTGTGATGCCTAGTAGACAGCATACTCTCGGCCTCAATGAGACGTCGATCTTCCCGGAATAATGCATGGATAATCGCCTGGCGGTCAGCTGACTCATTGGGCAGGTGCCCAAATCCTGCAGACTTTTCCACCGTCGCACATATGGCCTTGTAGTCTCGTGTAGCGTGGTGAGATGGGGGCGCCAAATTTGAGATTGAGGTTTGTTGCGGGTAGTGGCGCTTGAGGACTGTGGCAATATCGGATCTGTGTACAAGCGCCAACAATTCCTTGGACCAAGTAGAAGGTGGTCTTGCCTGACACATGGAGATGGCGTCCTTGAGTGGAGTTAGGACGGCTTCCGGGAGAGTTTCGAGCATCTCGGCAGTGAAACCGCATCTGTTCATCAGCTCAACAACCTCGATATGGGAAATCGAAGGCGTGAAGGAGGCCAAGAATCTCTTGAGCATGAAGGTGCGCGGCATAAGCGGAGACCATCTGCGGTACGCAGTCTCCATGCTAACGTTTGTGACGGTGACATCACTGTAGACATCGGCCAGCGTTGGAAGTACAACGCTCTTGTCATCTGCCAATTGCGACTGGATCCAGTCGTAGACTCCGACCGCGCGGGGCTGGCCTGGGAGGCCGAGATTCGACAAATCTGTGCACTTCTATCAACACCTGCAATTTTGGGTTGGGAGTCTGTATGTGCGCTTACCCTGGTCATTGTGTGGGTTGATGTCGACCTGCATACCCAACTGATGCAGGGCCACAAACTCATGCCACCTCAGCCAGCTGCATATTTGACACAGTAGCACTCGTACATTTGCTCGACCGAGTGAGGTATATTCAGGCATCATGACGTCCAGCTTTTGTTCTTCAAGCAAGAGATGCAGAGCATATGCGATCCCCCACGCAGCTCTGCCACGGTCCTCAGGCGGTTGGCTGGGGGCTGTCGGAAGATAGCCAGCGGACCCAAAGGCAGCCTGGCCTGGAGCGGAAGACATGAAAAGCCTTGCAAGGCGAATGTGACTCGAAAGGAAGTCCTCATTGGCCAACCCCACATGTGAAGGTATGTTTTTTGAAGACTCTGCCTCCAGCATCCACCGCCACGCGTGAGAGTGCATCCATGGCGGGCAGATTGATGCATTTGGGGCTGCGAATGCGGTCATCTTCTCCCACGTCTCCGCTGATGGATCCAGCGACCTTCTTCGGCGGGGAGTGGACTTTGAAGTTGGAAGGCTCAGGCTCGGAGAGAGTGATAGAAACAAGCTCAGAATCTCGATGACCAGGGAAGACCATTCCAGATCTGGCGTGTCAATGTTCTGATCCCCAGTCCATTCCATAATTTGCCACCAGCCAGCGAGCAGTTTTTCGGAGAATCCGACTGGCAACACGCTCTGGCACACTCGGAGAACGTTGCGTACTTGTGGGCTCCTCGGCTGCAGCTGAATCTGGACACGGTGTGTGTTGCCACTGTGATCCTCGAGGTCAACCACTCCGGATTTTCTAGCATGCCGGATTCTGGTGATATCGGTGGCAGACAGCTTGGCACCAACGGAACGCCGGCCTTTGACCTCCCTATTGACATGGGTCCCGACGTATTCCAAGCTTCCAATATTATCCGCGTACAGCATGGGGAGGGCCAATGTCGACATTGCGCTCCAGGGAGCCTGGATACTGAGTTCTCTTTGGCCCGCTGTGTTCTCTGACAATATCAGGATCATAGCTTGATCTCCGTCAGAGACTTTGCAGGAGTCGGCAACATTGTGGGCTCGCCGCAACACATCTGGGATGATTTTGGATATCACAAAGTCCCCGTTCGCCATTGCAGCATCGCGTGGTGATGTCTCGGGCCTCGGTTGGCACTCCAGGCGGAGCGGGAGTAGTTGCAGCCGCTTGTCCAGCGCATCTTGTATACATATAAGCAAGTCCCGCTTCCCAGTCTCGTCAGTCGCAAAAGGGGGGGCATCAACGATGAAGACCTTTGACTGGGCGCGCGCAGGTTGATGTGATAGTGAGTAGCGGACATTAGAGTTGTCCATAGCTACGCTGTGAATCTTTGTGAAGAGTATTTCCCTGGTTAGCCCATCAAAACTGTGGTCGTCAAGCCCCATGTCATGGAAGCCTCCCAGCTCGTCTAGAAGGTCGTCGGGCCGGGGTATCCTGAGAACGTGGCCTAGATTGTTCGTGCTGTGCGGCAGACTCAGGTTTAAGGGGCCTGGACCACCGCTCTGGCGGGCGCGTGTCATGCGGCGGCCCTCAGCATGTGACGACGAGGGTATAGTTTGATCAGCAAAAGTAGTCCTCTCGTGAGACGCTGACAGGTCTGCCCTGGCTAGCAGGGAGCTGACTCTACGCGATTGCCTCCTTATGATGTCCCCCTCGTTCTCTTCGCCAAGGGCCAGGGCAATATCGTCTGGCTTGGCCTTCTCCAGCCTCTCGCTCTTTCGAATTCCCTTGGCCGGAGGCTGCGCCTGAGATCCCAAGCTCTCTCGAAAAGACGGCAGGACGGGCGTTGTGGCGCCGCTGCTGAGCCTGGGCTGCATTGAGCTCCTCCTGCGGGCCGGCTGTGCACTTCGTTTCTTTTGGTGCTTCGTGAAGACATCCTCGTTCTTTATGTAAGCCAGCTGCCAGACTGTGTACAGATTGGCCTCCCGGTTGGCCGTCACAGCCAGCGTCAGGTTTCCCCGGACAGTTTCGATGTGCAGAATCTCCTCGGCCAAATCAAGAAACGGCGATTTCGTGGTGCTACTCCGGAAGTCGGCGGGCCCCAGAGCTGGAGAGTGGCTGACAACGAGGCCCAGTTCCAGCAAGGGGTCCGTTAGACAGACAAGCCTCGGCCAGTGCGAGTCACTCATCTCCAGCGGGGTCTCGAACATATTCTCCATGGTGGCATTGAGGCGAAGCGGCAGGGCTTTTGGCTTGCCCAGTCCCTCAACAGAGAAGGAGGTGGTGATGTTCTGGTGCTGCTGGCGTGAAGGCGACACGTAGGAGGAGACGAATGAGTTGGGCGGGACCCGCGGGAATTTGAGGGAGACGGGGGCGAGGTTCTGGGTCTTCGGTCTGCGCTGGATGATGACCCCGACGGGGGCTGCGCAGGCAGACTCGACCTCGAAGGGCATGTGAACGATGTGGCTCGTGCCGGACAAGAAGTAGATGTGTGCCTGTGTCTTGAGGAACACGACCAGCGCTTTTGCGAGCTTGGGCTCGCCCTTGTTGGTGTTACCGTTGCCATGGTGGCTGCTCCTCTCCGTGGCCTGCCTAGTATGCCCCGTATGCCCCATGCTCTTGTTGTTCGACACAGTGCCATTGTTTTCGGCGTCGGTAGTGGGGAAACGAGTCAGCAGGGCCTGGAGGATGGGCTCGTCCTTCTCGATGTCGAGGTTGAAGCTCTTGCGGAACAGACCGCCCCTCTTCCAGATGACACAGTTCCCGACTGTCAGCAGCTCATCCTCACCGTCCTCGTCTGTGATGACGTCCCAGGTGTGTTTCCCAGCGACTGGCTGCCCGTCTAGCCCCAAGGGCGGATGCAAGCCCAGAGACTTGACCGACGCCATCTTCTAGATGCTGCTCCATGGGGTGAGGATGCGGGCTCAGGCTGGGCTTGTCTGTGGCATTGGGGCTCGGCGGTGGGGGAGGTTAGGCCGTGGATGGTCGTGCAGTACCGGGGGAAACGGGCGTATACGAAGTGTTCGGCTTCCAGACTTGCCTCCAGGGAGGAGATTGGATCAGTCTCCGGATCAACGATCGGCGAACGACGTGATGTTGGCTGCTTCTCCTCGCCTGGTTGGAGGGGTGCTGTTGGAGGAGGCGCGTCGTGACGCGGTAGCTGATAAGAAAATCCAAGTTCTGATAACACCCCCTCCCTTCTTCCCCTGTCTTCCCCCACACCGGCGCTATATACACCCCACACCCTCCCCCCTCCCAAATGCCGGCGATGTGGGAGCTTGGAGCCTCTGACGTTTCTTCCTACAGCAGGTCGAAGCTCCCGAGGTCCCTCTGCAGAGTGCAGCTACCCCCGAAGCTGTCCACACCCCGGCCCACCTGCACTTGTTCAAAGCTCCTGCGTTGTCCCTGCATGAGCTTCAGAACGCTCCCATTCTCTCGACGTTGAACGCCATGTTCAGGCCTCCAGGCTCTGACCCAAGATGACGGACCCTGCGCCTGGTGCAGGCCATGATGACGCCCATCACGATCCTCAAGACGTAGTTGCCGATGCCACTGCCGCCGCCTCCTTTCAGTCCACAGGACCCACCAGCTCCAGTCCTCCGCAAGCCGCCGATAAGCACACCAGCACTGGACATGCAGAACGGAGCGCAGGCGGTGTTGAGCCCAGCGACACTACCGAAGACGATGGCCAGTCAGAGGAAGGCGACAGCGAAGACGAGGAAGAGGAGGAAGAAGAGTCTGGTGAGAGCGAGGACGAGGACGACGAGGACGAGGACGAGGACGAGGAGCCGCGCCTCAAATACGCCAGGTTGACTCAACATCTGAGCGGCGTCTACAAGAACGCAGATGCGACAAGCTCGTTCCTCGTGGCAGGGGACAAGATGGTCATAGGCACACATAATGGCAATATTGTAGGTCCTCGGTGTCCTTGGGATCGATCGCCCACTCGTCCTTGGCTGACTGTCGTCGATGATGAAATAAAAACAGCATGTCATCCAATTGCCAGCCTTCCAATCCATTCGAGTCTACCATGCCCACTCCGCCTCGGTCACGAGCGTCTCCCTGTCGCCGTTCCCACCGCCCATGAATCCAACCAGACCCGAGGTCGCCTCTCGAGCAATCGCTGCTGCAGGAGGAGGTGGCCCTTCCTCTCGACCAGAATCCAGACAGTCAGGGCCTAGTCCTGCGGCTACAATGAGGAAGCCCCGAGAACCAAACCCCGTTGCAAATGTGCCGTCCAACAACATCTTCATTGCCACTTCATCCATGGACGGCAACGTCTGTGTCCAGTCCCTAATAGACGTCAAGGGCGTGCAGCTGAGAAACTTCGCCCGGCCAGTGCAATCTGTAGCCTTGTCTCCCGACTTCAAGAACGATCGGACCTACCTCTCTGGTGGAACTGCCGGCAGCTTGGTCCTCACTGTTGGGGCACCCCACGGGCGGAGCACCTCCACCACTGTCGGCACAGCTGCGGCTACCGCGTCTGGGTGGCTAGGGACCATGGGTCTGGGATCAAATACCGGAAAGGACACGGTTCTGCACTCTGGAGAGGGTATCATCAGCACCATCAAATACTCCTTGTCCGGGAAGTATGTCGTATGGCTCAACGAGCATGGCATCAAGATCATGCGATCAAGCTTGCACCTGGACAGTGATGACGCCGAGGATGCTTGGAAACGTATTGGTCACATTGACCGGCCACAGACTGACGAGTGGGAGACCATGGCCGGCGTGTGGAAGGGTCGCGTTGAGTGGATCGACGAGACGGCCGTTCCCACTGCCGACGGCGAGAAAGAACCAGACGAGGTTGCCCCTCCTTCGCCCGCTGCCGAGAAGCTGAAATCTCGGCTGACCAAGGAGAGGAAAAATGTAGAAAGGCTCTTAGTCGGCTGGGGCGGTACAATATGGATCATTCATGTCCATGCGGGTGGTGTCGGCTTGGGTAAGGACGCAGGAGAAAAGACTATCGGCCGGGCAGAAATTGTCAGGATGTGAGTGACGCACCCAGCTGCTTATATTGGGTTTCTTTTATTCTTCCGCTAACTCTCCCCAGTCTCCGTATGGATTGCATCATATCCGGCATCTCCTTGTACACGCAGAGCCTCTTACTGGTCCTCGCGTATCCTTTGAACACGAACGACGATGATAACGAGCACCACAAGGGCAAGGAGGCTGCCAAGGGTCACAAAGCTCAGTCTTCAACGGGTTCAGGCTCGAGCGGCCCATCAGGCGGCGTCCGTCGGCGACAGAACAATTCCCCACCAGAGCTCAGATTGATCGATCTTGTCTCGCAGGCCGAGATCGACAGGGACAGCTTGAGCATCAGCCGCTTCGAAAGGCTAACGTCGAACGACTACCATCTCGGTGTTCTGCCCCAACATACAGCATCAGCAATGGTCGCCTCTAAAGGTTACCTTGAGGCCATGGCCGGCCTGGGCGTGGACATGTGGAACGTCGCCATGATGCCTGGCAAGGCACTTTTCAGCTCAGCCGCAAGTATACGTAGCGGGCATAGTAACGACGGAGCATCTGGGTCCCGGATGGCACCAGGCAGTACCGCGGGCAGCATCCGGCCATACTCCCAGCGTCAGGCTGTGCAAACTGTCCACCCAAGTCTTGCCAAGCCCGGCACCAAGATCTTCGTTCACAGCCCGTACGACTGTATCCTGGCCTCCAAGCGTGATCTTGCCGACCATCTCGCGTGGATCCTGGAGCGTCATGAGTACGAGCGCGCCTGGGAGCTCGTCGACGAAAACCCAGAGATCATCAGTGTGGCGGACAGTACCGCGGATCCGGGTTCGCCATTAACACCAATCCGGTCCCATCCGACTCAAAGCAGCGATGACTTCTATGAAGACACCGCATCTACAGTGGATGGATTGGCCATCAATCTTCTTGCCGAGAAGGAGAAGCGTCGTATCGGCGAGCTCTGGCTCCAGCAATTGGTCGGGGCGAGCGAGTGGGAGAGGGCTGGTCAGGTTGCTGGCAAAGTCCTGACGACGTCTGAAGGCTGGGAGAAGTGGGTCTACATATTCGCGGGCGCTAACAGGTTCGACGAGATCACCAACTTCATTCCTATCGAGCCGATGCGCCCGCCTATCCCTTCGACCATATATGAGGTTGTACTGAACCACTACGTCCAAAACGACAAGTTGCGGTTCAAGGACCTCTTGGATAGGTGGAGCCCTGACCTATTCGATGTCAATACTATCACAACAGCGCTCGAGAACCAACTCAAATACCGCGATGTCCGCCCAGACACATATCAAGACGGTGTCAGAGGCCGAGACTGGAGCATTGTCATGGGGGGTCTTGCTAAATTATGTGAGGCTGACGGGCGTCATAGGGAGGCGCTCCGATGCTACATTAGGCTGCAAGATGCCGACTCCGCCATGCGACTCATCAAGGAGAACCATCTCGCTGACGCTGTGGCGGACGACATCCCAAGCTTTGTAACCCTGCGCATCCCTCCCGGCAAGGAAGACAGCATGTCCATGGGAGAACTGGAGCAAGCCACAAGCGAGGCCATCACTCTACTTGTCGACGAAGCTCAGCATGGGCTTGTCCGGCCCGAGGTCGTTGTGTCGCAGCTGCAAGAGAAGGAGTTAAACATCCATCTTTTCTTCTACCTTCGAGGGCTGTTCAAGGGCGAAGGAATTAAGGAACACCTTGGGGAGAACCGCGACCGGCTGGTAATGGAAAGCCAGAGCCTGGTAGACGGATTTGCGGACCTGGCTGTTCACCTCTTTGCAAAGTTCGACCAGTCCATTCTTATGGACTTCCTCAAGTCGTCAACATCGTACGCTTTCGAAAAGGTACGTCCTGCCCCCGATGTTGACCAATCTTCCAGTAACAACAACCATGACGGACTGCTGACACAATGATAGGCCGTACAAGAATGCGAAGAGAACAACTACGTCCCTGAACTCGTTTATTTGTACTCCAAGACTGGCCAGATGAAACGCGCCCTGTACCTTATAATAGACCGACTCGGCGACGTTTCCCGCGCTATCGCCTTTGCTAGGGAGCTCGATGACCCTGACCTCTGGGAGGACTTGCTCAGATACAGCATGGACAAGCCGCGGTTCATTCGTGGCCTGCTGGAGGAGGTCGGCACCGCGATCAACCCTATAACACTGGTCAGGCGCATCCCGGAGGGACTGGAAATCGAGGGCCTGAGGGAGGGCCTCAAACACATCATGAAGGAGCACGAGATACAGTATTCTATAAGCGAAGGTGTGGCAAGAGTGCTGCGGAGTGAAGTGGCCGCCGCTCAGGCGACGCTGCGTAATGGGCAGAGAAAGGGCATCAAGTTCGAGGTCGTAGTGAAGAAGGAAGACCACGTCGACGTGGAGGCGAAGGATGCCCCGTCTGACCAAGCCTCGGTCCACTCCAGCAGCAACATACCTGCACCCACAACAAACGGTGGCAAAGCGGCGGACGACGACGATGACACGGCCACCAAGCGGGCGTCACTCAGAAAACCGGCCAAGAAATGGACGGCCGGCCACTGTGCCGCGACGCAGTGCCTGGAACCATTCTCGCAGTGGGAGACGGAGACGCTCGTCGGTTTCGCCTGCGGGCACGTCTACCACCTCACCCACCTTCTCGAGGTGCTGCACCCGGACGACCCGCGGCTGCACGACGTGGCGGACTTCGGACACAACTACGAGGATGGGGAGGGCCGCAGCAGGCGGAGGACGATTGGCACCAAGGTGACGCACGCCAGATTGTTGCGGGATCGCGTCCGCGGCGGGTGCCCCGTTTGCCACCAGCAGCAGGAGGTAGTCGCGTAAGAGCTTCTTGGCTGATTTCCACGCCAGAGAAAAACAGTGTCGACGCATGATGGGATGAATGAGACGGGGTTTCGAATGTTTTGAACAGATACCACAAATATGCATCTTGATGTTTTTCATATTCTTCGCCGTCCACTTTTGGCCGATGCCTTGACTAGATGCTATTCCGCGTTCCCCTGCCACTCAGGTAACACGCAACACATTTCTGCTACCGTACTCTGTCGGATTGGTGGGACACAGGGGACAAGGCAGGCGCCCTAATCTGCGACCTGCATATGCAGCATATACGGCCGGCGGGCGCTTAACCCATTGAGTCAACCACCGGTCACCGCCCTGATAATGCTCCTCCCCTCACCATTTTGGTCACCTTCGCGGGTTGTGTCTGAATAGTACGGCCAGATCTAGTGTTAATGGGGTTGGATCTCTTGCATCATGCCTGCCACGCCTCACGGATCGTGTCCGGCGCTCGAGCTGGCATGGACAAAGCGAGGTGACGTACCACGCCCACCATCACGCACCCCGGGGCAGACCGCATTGACGAAGCCGAAGGCATCTCTGGCTGGCAAAGATCAGATATTGTCCTGGACCCCAAAATTTTGGCAAACACAGGCCATCTTCAGGGGCTTACACGGGCAGAATTTGACGTCCTTTTGATGTGTGACTCGAGTGTTCAAAACAGACCGAATAGTGTGTATTGAATTGGGCGGGACTGACGTTCTGCATGAAGCATCGCGAGCGCAAAAGCTATTAGGGGTTGTTCCAAATGTCAGGAATATTTCTCCAAGACATTCGAATGCCTGACACCTGGTGGGA
Source organism: Diaporthe aspalathi (assembly GCA_001447215.1). Taxonomy (NCBI): domain Eukaryota; kingdom Fungi; phylum Ascomycota; class Sordariomycetes; order Diaporthales; family Diaporthaceae; genus Diaporthe; species Diaporthe aspalathi. The sequence goes on from LJJS01000339.1 coordinate 18,138, forward strand.
AGGGTACTGCAAGAGTTCGAATGGCTACTTTGGCTTCGAGGAGACAGAGGATCACAAGGGAAACATTAATGGATTCAGTGCGAACTCCTCGTATACCTCGATCTCTATTCTCATGACGAAACTGACCGCGGACGGTTTGTACCACAGATTGGTAAGGTCCATGTAGCCTGTTTGCTGCCGGGGCGAGCCATTCTCTGATGTGGTCGCGAAGTCCTCGTAAAGGTACTGCTTAGGTATACCCCGATGACCCTTTCGTTGCAGCCGAGCAATTTCACGCCTTTTGGACGGAATGCAGTTCCTCGGCATATGTAAAGCGCAATCCTCCGATCCATTGAAATCGGGTAGTTGTGACTTGTCTCCGATCCTTGCGCGGGGATCGTCCATAGGACGTGGAGCAGAATAACGCCAATCGAGGGAGCGGAGCTCGTCGCGATGGCGTTTCCCCAAACGGAGTGTGGGTGAAACCGATGTTTCCCGGCTCGGGAGATATCTACCATTTATCTCTTGGTCAGCGTCTCGCTCAAGCACGGCTTAAAATGGTCCAATACAGGAGCCGACGATGCGTCGGGTGAATCACAGCAACGAAATGCTACGAACCCTTTCGTGCGAGGGCCATCATTGTCTTTCAATCCCATACTATAACGTGAAAGAGGTTGAGAGCCTCTGGCTAATGGGCGTTGTTCGCTCATCCTGAAAGACGAGATCTTGTTTCGAAATGTTTGAAGCCCTTTGTCATTGTCCATTTCATTGCGCTTCGTGAGCACATCACCATCAATATCTTCCAACCGTGTTGTAAGCCGGTCCGTCGAAGTTGAGGTTTCGTGAGGGGCCACCCTTGGGAACTCGGTGTGCGAGCCACGTGCACGAACGCCATTCCTGTCCTGTTTTGATGACTGCAATTGTGCGGCGATATGGCTCCGGATTGAGATCGGGACACGGATTTCCGGAATGTCAGAGCCGCTGGTGGTATCATCACTGCGACTTTTGGCAAAGCTGCCGTCTTTTTCCACATGCTCTGTATTTGCGCTTCCGCGAATGACCCTAGGCGGCTTGTTCCTCGACATCCCTTCGCTGTACGTCGGATGGAGGACAGACTGGTGGTCGCCTCGCTGGTCCGGAGTTCGCTGTCTTCGAGGCATGCGGCCTTCTTAGGGGAAACGGTTGATGGCCGTGGCCATGGTGATTGGGCACGGTTTCCCATCGTGTGTTACTGTCTTCATCAAAGCCATAAGGATATTCCATCACTGCGAAGGCTTCCGGAAGTCCCTGACGAGTTCGTAATGGCAAAGAGTGTGGCTCTTGAGCAAAGAACTTAGAAGCCCCCACGCAGCCTGCGCCGCTGTCAAGTGGGCCTGAAGATGGGTTTCCAATATACCCCAGAGAGGAGACATTTGAGGATCAACGTAGAAGGACAACGGCACAACGACGGCACGACCTCACGTTTCTCTAGTTGAAGTTCTGGATGAAATCTCGACGGCTGACGTCTGGCGGCTAGGAAGCGGGGCGCAGCAAGACCAAATGCAGGTGATGCAGGCACTGCAGCTGCCATGCCCCCTTAGAAGTCTGCGTTACATTATGTAAGGCTTCTTCTGTCTCTTTGCCCTTACTGAAGGCACGGCAATATTCGATTTTGGTTTCCATCACTATACTTAGATAAGCAGTGACTTTAAATGTTGTTGGGTACCCTTCGCCACCTATATTGGGCCTCCGGTTCTCTTTCCCCCACGTATTGCATTCATTGCAGCATGGCCACCTAAAGTACCCCTACTAGAGTCGTGACTTACCTCGCCATGGGACTGGATTCAAAAGAGTAGGTAAGTACTATGGTATGTTCCATCACAGCAACAGTGGCAAGCATATCTGCCCATCCCGAAAAACTGAGACACAGGCCTGGACGGGCCCAGCAGGCAGAAGGATTACTGGGTACAGGGGCACACGTCCGGGAACTCAACGGCTCCTGCGACTCCATATTCTCGTCCAACCCCCTGCTAGCCTCTGCGTCTCCCGGGGTCGAGACTGCGGGCCAAGTCGACGGCGGCTCCCGGCAAATTGGCGATGCCACCATATCTACCGCGCTAATCATGCTTGCAGGTGAAGCCGGCACGGCCCTGGATGTCCTGATACGGACTACGACCGAGGATCCGCCGTTCGCTCTAACAAGTACTCGGTGTTTCCGCATCCCAACGACTCGGACCAAAATGTGGGCATGTCTCTACTCCGCGTAGGGTCCGCCACCGACTTGGTCCTGTCCGCTCTTCAACGCCTACCCTTCTTCTCTCCGTCTGCAACTTCCAGACGGCACTCGGCAGAGAGAGGACAGGCCGCTTTGGACGACTGGATCCCGCTGCTCTCCCCCGCCATGAACGACGACTACATCGACGTCGCCGCTGCCGAGGCGTCAGCCTCAACGGGCTTCCACTCCCAGGATGAGGCCGACATGGTGCGCCTGGGCAAGGCCCAGCAGTTCAAGCGCAACTTCTCCTTCTGGTCCACCTTCGGCTTCGTGTCCATCTACATGGCGACCTGGGAGTTCGTCATCGTCTCCATGTCGCCCTCCATCGCGGCGACCGGCTACGGCGGCTTCTTCTGGACCTTCCTCGGCTCCGTGCTCTGTTACTCCTCGGTCGTCCTCTCCCTCGCCGAGATGTCCAGCATGAGCCCCACCGCCGGCGGGCAGTACCACTGGGTGTCCGAGTTTGCGCCCGCGGCGTGGCAGAAGCAGGCCAGCTACGCGTCGGGCTGGATGACCAGCCTGGGGTGGATCGCCAGCCTCGCGGGCAGTGTTTACGTGTGCGCCGACCTCGTACGCGTCTGCGTCAACATCTCGTACCCGGAACTCGTCTTCACCAGCTGGCAGGTCTTTCTCATACTCCTGGGACTCTTCCTGTTGACTATTGTGTTGAATACGTTCGGAACGAGGGTGCTGCCGACGATGGAGGTCGTCAGTCTGATTGGGCATACCGTGGGCTTTATTGTCTTTATCGGCATCCTTTGGGGCATGTGTAGGCTTCTGAACGGGGGTAGGGAGGTATTTCTCGACTTCCAGAACAACGGCGGCTGGACCAACTTCGGGACGGTGTGCTTGCTCAACCAGGTCTCTATCATATGGTCGATGCTGGGATCGGATACTATCGTCCACATCTGTGAGTGTCTCCCCAGGTATGGGAACCGACTGAAACTAACATGCCCGCAGCTGAGGAAGTGCGCGACGCATCGCTGACCGTGCCCCGGGCAATGTGGTGGTCCTACGTGTTCAACATCTCCATGGCCTTCGTCATGGTCATCACGATGCTCTACACCATCGGGCCCATCGACACGATTGTCGAGGCCGAGCTCCCTTACCTGAACCTCTTCTCGGCCACAGGTAGCGTTGGGGTGGCCTTGTTCCTGGCCATCGTCTTGTTCGTTCTCATCTACGCTGGCAGCGTCACAGCCCTTGCTACAACATCGCGCGAGGTTTGGGCCTTCACAAGAGACCGCGGCTTTCCCTGTTCCATGTGGATCTCTCGAGTACGTATTGAGCCGCATTCCAACCTTTACTGCACGCTGGGTCGCTAATCACACCACCAGATGAATCACAATTATGACATGCCATTTAACGCTATTTACCTCTCATCTCTGGTCGCCCTCCTGCTATGCCTCATCACCCTCGGTTCCGACACTGCGTTCAACATTATCATTTCCGTCTCCCTGCTGGCTCTCATGTCCACCTACATGCTTTCCATCGGATGCGTGCTCTTGCGGCGCATCCAGGGGCGGCAGCTGCCCCCGGCGAGGTGGAGCCTGGGGCGCTTCGGCCTGTCCATCAACGCCTTCGCCGTGGGTTACTCGCTTTTCATCGTGGTTCTGAGCTGCCTGCCCTACTCGAACCCGACTACGCTCGTCGACGCGAACTGGGCGCCCGCAATTTGGGCTGCGGTGATCCTGATCAGTGTGGTGGCGTATATCTTCCATGGGAGGAGGAGGTTTACGCCGCCTGTCATATTCATCGAGGGTAAAAGAGCTCAGGGTGAACAGTTGCAGAAGGTGTTGTGAGACGCTTATTACAGCAGTTAGATAGTACATATTTCGAATCGTCTGGGCGATAAAGACACATCCAGGTCCATCCTTGATATACCGACTCTCTGTCCATGCCTGGCTTTATTAACGTGGGTGCTTTTTATACTGAAGATCTGGCTACTGAAATAAATCGCGTCGAAAAAAGACTGCATCAGGTGACCAAAGGCTTTGCGCGCGTCTAACGACCGGGAAAGCGTTTCTAGCGCGGAACCAGCGCCAAGATGCGTTGATCAGCACACAAGGCTTCCAACCATTTCTATGGTAGACAGAAATAATTCTGAGTCATACTAGACTGGAGTGATGTCAACGGTCTAAAATATGTGTTCTGGGACTAAAAGACAAAGTGTGTGGGTGGCCACTCGGAAGCTAGACTGCACATATTAGATGTGTTTCTCAGAACACGGCACTAGCCAAGGCCTAAATGTGGAAGATTTGGCTGGGATTTCTGGCCCTCTGTCGCGAGAGCGTGTCCCGTGGTTCGATGGCAAAACAAAATGTGAGATGATCTTCATCACTTAATGAACTTGATATCACCTCACTGTGCTTGTGCTCTAGTCTCCAGCATCCCAATCCTGATAAAAGGTCAACTCAGACTTATGACAGGATACAGGAGAAGCGGTTGTTGATGTCTTATCTGGCGGGGACATTACAAAACGCGACAGCTTGCGTGAATGGACCCATGCCCCCATTCGCGTGTTCACCTTTCAGAGAGCCAGCGCTATGCGGAATGGCTGCGAGTGTGCTGATATTGAAAAGGCTACCGAAGACAACTGGTACAATTCTCTGTCAAATAACTGAGCGTTTGCTCAAGTTCAAAAACTAGTCAATCACAGATGTAGAAAAGTCCCCGTTTAGGATTGTTTGGTGATAGAAAATATGGGTCACTCCGATCCATGTCATAGTTGATTTTGTTCTTAATCCGGGCACAAATCTCTTTTTTTTTGGTCAAAATTTTTTTTTTAAAAAAATGAAATGCTAGCGGTCCCTTCATACAGTCCGACTGTAAACGCTGAAGGACCCGGCGTTTGTTAATGAATACCCAGGTCATAGCACTGTATGTACCTAGGCATAGACCGTAAAGTCTGGATGGTGTGTTTACCATTAAGACTATCTTGAGTAGAGGCAAAGACTAGTGCCATGATAGAGGCATCAGTCCATGCTAGGGGATTAGCGTTGATGGCCAGTGTATAGACTAGTTAAACAAATTGCCAGTTTTCCCTGTTTTTCAGCACAACTTCAAGTTAAAACCGCAGCTCCTCGTCCTCCTCCCCCCCCCCGGATTTCCTGAAGTCGAACACAACACTCCACGTCACTGAAGCGCAAGTCATCAACACCTCTTTGCACTACTCACCAAACATTTCAAGACCCTTCAAGCTCATTTCAAACCTTCACAAACAACTTGAGTCGGTCAAGAAAGCAAGATGCATATCTCGGTCTGCACTGTCATCGTCGGCCTTTTCGGCCTGGCAAGGTATGTCTCACCCCATACCCTATCAAGCGAGGATATGATGAAGTCGTACCAACACAGCATCAGGTTCTCCTCGGCATTAGAGGCTCCCAGCAGCAACACAACAGCTTTGCCCGACATCCTCAACGGGACAGACGCCGCTCCCACCGACGAGACAGGTGGTTTCTTCTGGCTGACAGAGCTGCTCAGGGAGCGTCGGGCTCGGCTGCATTCGCGCGGACTGTCAAAGCGCGACGACCTCCCGCCGCGTGGCAGGACAATGTGGGATCACATGACAAACTACGGCCGGAAGCTGCCCGAGTGCTACAAGACGTGCATGCGCCTGCACGACGGCAAAAATCAGATTCACATCAAACAGGTACGTCGCATGACCCCGAAGTTTCCGCTAAAGGGGGCCCAGGAAAAAAAAAGGTCAACATGTGATGGGGCTAACATGGTGGTACAGGACTCGATCGGATATCTTTGTGGTGCCAAATGGCCCATGTTCGCATTTTGGGGCGAGCACCATCTTATGGACTGCACCAACTGGGGGGACAACGCCTGCCCAGACATGGAGAGCCATCGGGAGGCATATAGGTGGTTGAAGTGGACTTGTGGGGATAGGCCCAGCTGAGTGCGCTATCTGATGGCCGGGGGATAATTAGTTACTGACAAGCTCCTCCATTTTGGCCACGACCTCGCTTAGTGTGTATGGACATTGCGGATAGTTTAGACAAGATTGGTTAAGCTTTCGATGGAACACATTGGATGGAATAGTCCGCGCAATCCACAGTCGCGACTAGGTATTCACTAGGCAGAAACAAGACAAATATGCCTCTTCCAAATGTCCAAGACCTCAGCAAGAAGCAACTGTTATCACTCGTCATGTCTTTTCAGCATTTACCCAGCTGTTGTGTACTGAGTAGTTTAGTCTCATGTACTGGCTCACAAAAGGGCCAAATCTGAGTCTCCCCACAGAGGATCCCCTCGGCCTGAGCCATCAGGTCTGGATTTGTGCAAACAAGTCGACTGAAAAGACGTAGAAAAGTCTAGGTAGATGTGTCCAGAGAAATGATAAAATCCAATACCTATCCGCGCCTGCAGGTATGCGTGGGCATGTGGGTATACCAGGGGGGGGGGATGAGGTCGAAATTCCGATGCCCCCGTCTGAAGATAAATAGGCACGATGCATGAGCACATACCTAGGTACACTCAACACGTATCCTTACTCCTTCCTGACATCAGACGCGTGGATTACGCCAGACGAACCCTCTGGTTTGCTCCAACTACTGAGCGTGTGTTGGATGCACCGGGCGACCTGTCTGTGAGTGCGCGGATCTGTTGCTGGATGTTAAGAGTTGAAACTATCCGCGGGCGTACCCAGATATATCACGTCACACAACTGGGACATAAAAGACCCTGGAATAACACGCTGGAACGATAAGATGAGTGGCTCACAGGCTTCCCACATTGTGCTTGGGCTGCACGTTGTCGCTCGGTCCGCCAGAAACGGTATTCCGGTCGCAATGCGTTCTATCTCAGGGCGCCCAGGTGCGGGGATAGCTTCAGCTTCAACCCCACACGCCTGAGCAACGTGGGTCGAGACGCAGTGGTCCCCCGGCTGCCAATCACGACTTGACGGACAGCTTGGCAGAAGGCTTCGCCGGGCGAGCGGCTCAACCCCAGATAACCTGGATGCAGGCCCATCTCTGCCCCGTTGACCTGTTGACAGGGACTGGGATACCAGATCGAGCCTCAGACAAGGGGGAAAGTTACCTGCTTCGTAAATATGGGGAAGCTTACCCCTCCCCCGGATTTCGGATAACCCTAATAGATGAACTGGGGATGCGTCCGGCGTGGGGAGAATGTGGGGAACCGAGTCTAGTATTGTCTTGTGCCGCCACGACGATGACGGGTATCTGTCAACCTGTCTCTGACGTCCTCCGAGGGCGGACCGCACGCGAGTACTTAACCCAAGGGCACTGGGAAAAGCTACAACCGCCAGTCATAGCAGACTATAGCGTACAACCATCTGCAAAGTCTAGTTCCGCGTCTTCAGAACATTCCCTATCACAATTCATGACCCCTTACAGAAAATGAGTCCCAGCGTATTAACACAGTCCGCCGTCCCTCCTCCCTCCAGCCAGCGCTGTGAGCCTGGGTCCATCAATCTCAAGGTCGCGCAATGGCCCAAGAAAGCCACGGACGGGCCGGTCGATGCCTACGGGACAGCCAAGGACATCATCTTGAAACTCAACTCATGTCTGGGCAAGGCTTCATCCCGGGAGGCCGCCGAAGGTGTTGCGTCCCTATTTAGTGATGGAGAGAGCTACTGGCGGGACCATCTGGCCCTGTCGTGGGACCTGAGGACTCTCAAGGGCAGGGAGAGCATTGCCGGGTTCCTGCAGGACAACTCGAACCTCCTCAAGGTCTCCGTGGACAACTCCTCAGAGTGGCGTGCCCCCAAGCTCACGCCCCTGAACCCCGAGCAGACTTCTAACGGTATCGTCTTTTTCATCACCTTCACCACGAAGCTTGGTGCTGGCCGTGGGGTTGTGCGCCTGGCCCAGGAAGCCACGGAGTCTTGGAAGATCTGGACCTTGTTCACGACGCTCCAAGAGCTCCAGGGCTTTGAGGAGCCGATCGGCCCACGACGGCCAAACGGTGCCCAGCATGGCTTCCACCGGGGCCGGAAGAACTGGCTTGATCGGAGAAACGAGGAGGCCAGCTTCGAGGACCGAGACCCGGATGTTCTTATCCTCGGTATGAGGCCCTGGCGTCATTCTCTCCTTGAACTGAGGATTTGACATGCTGACGACTTTGAATTAGGTGCTGGGCAAGGCGGCCTGTCTGCACATGCGAGGTTGAAGATGTTGAATGTGCCAACACTCATCGTCGACCTCAACGACAACGTCGGTGACAACTGGAGAAAACGGTACCACCAGCTTGTCCTTCACGACCCGGTCTGGATTGATCACCTGCCGTACATACCATTCCCCGACTGGTGGCCCATCTTCACGCCCAAGGACAAGCTGGCCGACTTCTTCGAGGCTTACGCGAAGCTGCTGGAGCTGAACGTCTGGACGAGGACAACAGTGCAGTCCGGCTCGTGGGACGAGTTCCAGAAGCGGTGGACCGTCACGGTCCGGAAGACGCTCGCAGACGGCTCCACTGAAACCCGGACACTCCGCCCCAAGCACATCATCCAGTCGACGGGGCACTCGGGCAAGGCCAACATCCCCAGCATCAAGGGCTGGGACACCTTCAAGGGCGACATAATCTGCCACTCGTCCCAGTTCCCAGGCGCAAAGCCCAACAGCAAGGGCAAGAAAGCCATCGTGGTGGGTGCTTGTAACTCCAGCCACGACATTTGCCAGGACTACTACGAGAACGGGTACGATGTGACGATGGTCCAGCGGTCGACGACCTGCGTCGTCTCGAGCGAGTCCATATGCAAGATCAGCCTGGCGGTCACGTACGAGGAGGGCGGCCCACCGACCGAGGACGCCGACCTGCTGACGTGGGGCACGCCGGCCGAGGTGACAAAGGCCACGCACAAGGAGGTGACCAAGCTGCAGCGGGAGCACGACAGGGCCACGCTGGAGGGCCTGGAAAGGGCGGGCTTCAAGACCGACAAGGGCCCGGACGACTGCGGCCTCTACATCAAGTACTTCCAGCGCGGCGGCGGCTACTACATCGACGTCGGGGCGTCGCAGCTCATCATCGACGGCAAGATCAAGGTGAAGCAGGGCCAGGAGATCGCCGAGGTGCTGCCGGGCGGGCTCAGGTTCGCGGACGGGAGCGAGCTCGAGGCGGACGAGATCATCTTTGCCACCGGCTACCAGAACATGCGCACGCAGGCGGCCGGCATCTTCGGGGAGGCGGTGGGCGAGAGGCTCCGGGACATCTGGGGCTTCGACGAGAGCGGCGAGTTCCGGGCCCTCTGGAGGGACTCTGGCCACCCTGGCTTCTGGTTCCACGGGGGCAATCTGGCCATATGTAGGTACTACTCCAGGCTCCTCGCACTGCGGATCAAGGCCCAGCTGGAAGGCCTTGAGTGAGCCTGCTGGTGCCTGTAGATCACGTCAAAACTGGCATGGGAGCAGCACTGCGCAAATTGGACCGCAGACGATACCTAGGTAGAGGATGTTTGCGTGTAATAAAATTCAGTCAAATTTGTCGAAGCTCGCATCTATGCAGAGACACTCAGTATAAGGGAGTCACGGCGATTTATGCAGAGCTCGTAAAGGAGGCCTGGGCGGAGATACCTTAGTACAGTGTGGCGCTGTGGAGCTCAACATCGAAAGTCGGATGGCCCAGGCGAAGTGAGCCAAATATGCCCATCTGGACGCAAGACATTCATTGAACGCTACGTTTCGGAAACCCAGGCCCCATCGCCTCGCGGGTTGAGCCATGGAAGCTTCCTCTGACCAGAGCCCGCGGGATGGGCGTAGCGCATGTACTTGCACAGCTCCACGCAAGACAAGGATCAATATTGATGTCACCACCACCGGCCAGCACTGCTGTGCACTTCGCAGCAGCCCTCGAGCTTGTCCAATGGAGAATTACAGAGAATGGAAAGCCGCGCTGCTTGCAACACATTTCCTCCACATGAGCAGGTCGGGCGTGTGTCAATGCCCGATGGAAGTCACCGCCATCGCAGCAGCGATCGAGGTAATGGGGCTTGGTTGGGAAGCGACGCAGCGAACGGCTGGCATCAGAGCACACATGTTGGGAAGCCACTTGCCCATGTACCTATGATCACGCACACGCACACGCAGCCAGCTTCATTAGGGACAGGTTCTGGCTGGCTGGCTGGCCAGTGCAATTGCTGCTGTCTTGAAACGTGGTCTTCGTCCGCGACTGCCCCGAGAAAGAGATGACCAGGTGTCGTCGCCCTGGTTCACGGTTGCTGCAGTCGAACTTTCTCCGTCAGGGTTAGCCGGTATGGAATAGTCTGCTTTACCTACCGGAGAAGTCTCTGGAGTTCAGCCGTTTCGGGAGACGGCAGAGGACGGTCTTCCATAGGATCTGCCTGTCGCAGCCTTCCGAATCCTAGTCCTTCACTTGTTTTTTCCGAAGGACGGTCTTCCGTTACATGTTTTCTCATGGGCATCCTTCCATGTGGTCGTAACCCCTCGGCAGTCTTCCATTGTACACCTTTCCATAGGACAATTCACCCAAAGATGTCTTGCAACGGGGATAATGGTCAAAGTAGAGCGTCCATGAGGGCAACCCCCCTGTGTGCAACTGATGCTACCTCTTCCAGAATGGATGGCTCCCCCCTTGCGCCGTTTTGGTCATGTTACGGTGGCCTCCCATGACCTCCTTCCTCCCGTCACTCAGAACACCGCCAACTGCCGTCGGCCTTGAGCATATGGGGAAGGAACCATTGCCCAGGTAAATAAACATGCACACGCACAGCCAGGAAGGCACGCGTGGAGCAGGCAGCCCGCCCTTCATATTCCCCATCTCCGTCCCCCTCGCTTCTTCCCCCTCTTCCCTTCTTTTCTTCTTCAAGGAGCTTTTGTGTTTGGACGAGAACTTCGCGACAGACTTCTTTTTGATTAGGCATCATTCGAGCTCGCGGGTGCTCTACCTTTTCTTTGATTTCTCCCTCCGAACGTTTTCCTCATCGCAAAGAGAGGATATCTCACATTTCACGGTCACGGTTCTCGAGGTCGCCCCCAGGTTACTTCGAGTCACGATGAACACCACGCGTGGGCTTCGCAACCTCTGCGTGTGGCTCAGTGATGAGCCCGCCGGGTCAGTCCTCCTCCCTCTCCCCATCCCCATCATCCCTCTACCTCTGTCCATCCCCCACCCTTCTTTTCCCGCGTAACAGCTTACCGACTTGTCCTAAACTGCAGAGGGTGGTTGTTCGTCCTCGGTCTCCTGGTCTACCTCACCGTGTCCACATGGTCTGTGGGGTACGAGTTTGCCTGTAGGTTCTCTCTCCTTGCATCCTCCACCTCCTCCCGCTCGTGGTCATGGTAATGATCATGTTTGTGGTCCTACTGATAAGCCTGCTGCCTCGCCTGCCCGTCCCCTAGACTCCACAGCCATTAGCAGTGCACAACCTACCTATCCACAAGCACACTTTCTCAGCCTTCTTCAGGTGCCAGTCGCTCATCTTGCCCTCTCTATGCTTGGTCTCCTCTACCCTGGCCCACGTCTACCGCCATCCTCCATCCCCATTGTCATCTTCTCTCTGTCCAACCTCACTGTCTCGCCCCCACCCCCCCTGCCTCCTTCGCGCGTGTTTTCTTGAAGCCTACCTCCCTTCAATCCGGCGTCTTCGCGTCGCACCTTGCCATTGGCCACACTTCCGCTAACTATCCTCTCGCAGTTGTGCAGCTCTGGAAGTACGACGCTGGGGACTTCTGGCTGCGACCGGACGGGCAGTCGACGGGCCTGATGGCAGGCGCCATCGGTATCTGGGTCGGGCTAGGGCTAGTCCGTACCTGGTTCCTTTTGTGCTGGGCTATCGCCGTCGCTCGGTCGTATTCGCCAAAGTCACGGATGTGTGGGCGCACATTCGTCCAGCAGTCCGACTTCCTCATACGAGGTGTATTGCGTCCAGCCCGATACGACAATGCAAGGCGATTCCGGTTCTGTAAAGGCGGCTGTCGGGCTCGAGACGAGCCACTTGCAGACCGGGTCTACCATTGTCAGTACATCGGGTCGCTTCATGCGAAGGGGAAGAGAAGTGGTGCCAGCGTACACCTGGCTCTGTACGATCACTTCTGCGGGTGGTACGTTCAGGTCCGTCCTACTCAGGGCCTCTGCCACTCCTACTCCTGCTACTCCCACTACATCTACTACCGCGAGTACCAATACTAGTTGTAGGCGTAATCATCCCGCTGACATGGTGTTCATTTCCAGGTTTCGCGTATGTGTCTGGCTCGAGACCATTAAGCCTTACCTCCTGGCAATACTCTTCCTCCTTCTGGACGCGATATTCGTGGTCACAATTTCCTGCATCGCCATCTCGAGGACAGGTCGTTCGTCCGCCAAGGTTCAGGTTCCGGCGGTGATTAGGGCCGTCGCCGTCGTCATCTTCCTCGCGGGCAGCAACCTCTGGGTCAAGTTCCGAGATTTGGCTTTGCGGAATGCCACGATGCCTGAAAAGGCCCAATTGCGTCGCGTCGCGGGAGTGCGAGGCGGTTTTTGGTTCGCGCTTTTGCGCGACCACCCCGAGCAGGAACCCGACTTTGCATTCTTCACCGGTAACCCCTGGGACCTAGGCTGGCGTCGGAATCTCTCCCAAGTCTTTGGTGAGAGCCTCTGGGGTTGCTTGCTGCCGTGGACTCAGCCACCCAGAGTTCGACGCAACGCCGACCGTCGCCATGTTACCGAATTTGAAATGTCAGACGCTTTTTGGGAATGGGTGCGTTTCGTGAAAGGGAACCAGTCCCCATACGCTGGGTCGGGATCAGCTGCTGTTTCTGGACAGGAGCGGGAGGCGGATGCAGCGGGCGCATCGATGGTCGGGGCTGGGCCGCCATCGACTGTTGCCTTCTCGCCTGCGTCGCCTTCGCGGTCTCTCTCTTCACTACCACCGCCCATCACTACGCCACCCCGTGCCCCACACGAGATTCCTCTCCCCTCATCTCCTTGAGTTTGAGGGTGCTTCTTCGGTCAGAGCTCAGACTTGAAAAACTCCTCTTCACTTCGGTGGAGGGGGTGGAGGACGAAGACGGATTCTGCACCTCCAAGCGGTGTCCTCCGGGACCTTCTGCCTGTGTGCCTTTTTTTTTTTAAAAAAAAATAACAGCACACACGCAGATGCCAAGCAGAAACGCATCACCATCACCACACTTCCTCGCGCGTCCAACCTCTCCAGTGTTCGCGCTTGGATACTCAGCACAGAGAGCCACTCAACTCTCTCCACCCTTCTTCTCGCATCACACACCTTCGCGTTCGAATCCAGCATGAGAGTCACCCAACCTCTCGCCGCACTTCCTCGCGCTCAACACTTTGCGCTTCAAATCCAGCATCGAGACCTAACTGCCTTAACTCTCGAACATCATCCACAACTATCACAACATTTCATTCCAGTCTAGCCTCAGCTCAAAACCACTCTAGAGCTTCTTCACACCCTTGTCATCCAACCGGCGCGACAACATCAACATTGTCCGAGAAAGCCTTCTGGTTCCTTGAGCCTTCTACCTCATCACAGTCCACTGTTGCTTGAGATCCGTCACACCGACGCCTTGAGCTTCGCGCACCAGCTTCTAGCGCACAACATCCACCGTCTCAGCCTGAGACCTTCGAGCTTGCGGTTCTCCATCACGCCGCTACCGGTCCACTTCGTGTCCAGAATGTCGACCACTATTCGGGAGACACCACCATGATCCAATCATGGCGAAATGACCAGCGACACACCTGCTAGTCGTCTTGATGCCGTATCGCCACCACGATGTCTGGCATTCAACCTTCTTAACCATGTCGAGTCACGTCGGTCACCAAAACCTCGGTGTCCAACATCCAATCATCCACACCAATCTGAGCCACGTCAGCCACCACTTCCCTCGGTGTCCTGGCCTTCGTCAAACCAGACCAATTTCGACCATGTCGAAGACCATATCCTCGGTGTTCGATATTCGAATCAATTCGAGCCACGCCAATCACCAATTCTCAAGTGTTTTGGCCCCCACAAATTCAATTCGAGCCCATCAGTCATCACGAACCCAGATGACTGACTTCAAACCTTTTCAACCAACACGAGCCTTGCCAGTCACCGCAATCTTGGTGTCCTTGCCATCTGCCTTGCTCCTCTCTCCATTCCATTTGAGCATCATCCATCGGTCAGCCACCATCACATCTACTGACCGTCAAGTCCACCGCTCTTCCTCTCAACAAGAGCAACAACACTTCACTGGTCACCACACCCACGGTGCCGGTATCAGCCCGCTGCTCTTCTCTCCACTTGAGCAACAACGTCTCATCGATCAGCCACCACAACCTCGATACTGATCATTCAGCCCACTGCTCTTTCTGTTCACATGAGCAACCACTCCGTCGGTCACTACACCTTGGTGTCGGCTATTCAGCCCACGGCTCTCGACACTTCGAGCCTTGTCAGATACTACAACCTCAGCGTCTGGTCTTACTGCCCAAATATCACACCATCTTGAGCAACTCTCTTCTCTTGGCAAGTTGTTCTTGGTGTCTCTAGCCCACAACTCTCTCTGAGAAGCTTCAGCGAGTCACCACATCCACGCTCTTCAGCATCCAGCCACAATCTACATCGCTCTTCTTTCACGAGATACTTCAGCCACCGTTTTGTGTCAGGAACTCCTACCCTTTGAGTCTCCTCACTCAGGCAGCTACTCATTTCCATCGAGCTTCACATGATTCCCCAAACCTGGGTAACCATCCGGAAGGTGACACTCGATCAGCTGTAGCCGGTGAGTCTTCAGCCCATGTTCGCTTCTAGGCCGTCTGACCGGACGATTCCATATCTCCGCGTTCTCAGCTGAGTTAGGAACAGACACATTGTGCCTCTCAGGACAGCTTCTCTACGATGTTCTGAAAACGACGGTCGCCCCCTCTCTGACGAATCATGAAGTCCGCCACAGCTGGCTCTTGGTAGGAATGCCATCGGATGAAATGTCGATGTGAGTCTTCGGCTTCTTTCCTGTTGCCTTGTCCTCCGTGTGTTGACTCCATGCTAATTCCCCACACAGACTCGGACAGGACTGGGTCTTTTGATGTCCCAGATGGGTGATCGATTTTTTGCCTGAAAAGGTACATGGACACTCCCCTATCGCATCGGACCGAGGCTTTCATTCAAGCTGGGCATATGAAGGCTGACCTGTGTTTCAATACTCAGCCGAAGACCTGCACAGACGGTCAGAAGTCCTCGTTTCACTCTGTACTTGACGCAGACTTCATCATAATCTGGCCAAGTCTTTGTCAGTTTCCTGCCCCCCCCCCCCCGAAAGCCAGCAAGGCGCACACTGACGCAACCCCTCAGACTGGCAATCTTGAGGAGTCGGTCCATGGAATTCAATATGAGACCCGGGGTATTTCAACAGTGGTTCCCTTTCCGTGAAGAATGTCCGGGTAAGCCTTTCTCGCAGACGCCCCTCATGTCCATCCACATTTGGAATAGAGCACACTGATCATGTGACAGTCTCGAAGTCGGAGAGAGCAACAACCTCTCTATTGAGCGACTGGTTGGAGACAAGAAGGCCACGAGCTTGATGCTGGATTGCCGCAGACATTTGCAAGAGCAGAAACGGCTCAATGGCAAGTCCTCACAGCCCTGCATATATCTGATCCAAGCACGTGAACAACGCAGTCGGTAACGCAGCCATAGCACCGCTGCTGGGCCAAGAAGAACGAAAAGGCACCCGTTGGAGCCTAAGCTGCGGAACAGCTCGGTTTCTCACAAGGCAAGCCGGGGGAGTCAGTCAAACTAGAGCGGAGCCGTAGTTTTACCACCAATTCCGACATAGCCGACTGGGCATGGGCGCTGACAAACAGAACAGGGGCGCCCTCCTTGAGCAACGATCACGCTGAAGCTTGGCTCCGAGATGGATTGGTTGCATCCGGCAAGAAAGTGGTGAAGAGGGCAGGAAGTTGAGGCCAGGAAGGATTGGCATGGGCGAATCAAAAGTCTCTTCGAAGGGATGCTAGACGATCGGTCAGTGCAGGCTATGACCGCTGTGGCGTGGGATGGTGTCTCCGAGAATTGTCGAGCCACGAATGGGCACAAGAAAAGTGCTCTACAGCCGGTGGGACACCAAGCTCTGCCGGACTGGTTCATGGATCAAGCAAAACCTTTTGCAGCATTGTGGTCTGCCCCAACTACTCGAAATGCACGTGGTGATTTGTGACATTATCTTCTCTGCGTGACATGACTGCGCTGGTCAGACAGCTCCAGGCGAGCGCTGGAAATGACCCAACCACGTGGTTACCAGCGCGAACCAAACATTCTGTCGCCACATGTGATTACACGGCCAGCCTAGTGCACCACGACGGAGCGTCCTTGGCACATGTGTGGAAACCCTCCCCTGACCAGGGCAAAGCCACAGGGGCAAGGCATTTGCAGGATACCACTCAGCCGCAGCTCTTGTCTGCAGACCTCGTCCGATCTGGGGTCACACTTGCGGAATAAGCCAGATTCAAGGACAGAGAGTGTGTTGAAGACGAAGCTTGTCTCGCCATCAACACACGCCTCATGCTTCCATGTCCACCTGGCTGGCCACGTTGGGGGTGCAAATCTCATTTTCATTTGTCTCAGTACCAAGGATGCGCAGGGAACGTCAGGGTAGCCTGCAGAGGGGCCTCGGTAAGGTTCCGCATCACCGCCTCCTCCAGCTCTGCCACCTCCTCCTTAACCCTCCTCTCCAGCGAGTCATCCAGCTCGGCCGACTGCTCGCCAATCTCCCTGCGAAGCGTGCCCATTATGCGCGCCTCGGCCTGCCCGACGAGCTCCACCATCTCCTTCCTGTGGGCGGCGAGGGCGTCGTCGAAGCGCCTCTCGAGGGCCGACAGGCGCGAGTGGAGGAGGGCCTCGATGCCGGGCGGGCCCGGTTGTTTCTCCTCGTGGCGTTCCGGGGGGCTGCTGCTGCCGCCTCGTAGGCGCTTCTTGCCTTTTCGGGGGCCTGGGTAGACAGGGGCAGAGCCAGACTCTTGGTATTGCGGAGGATCTTCTCCGTGTACTTCGTGGCCGGTTGGGCCGCCGTCACCAGCAGTGCTACTAGGTGACAGGCTATCTCCCTCGATTATCTTGCCTCCTTGTCCCTGGTATAGGGTCGCCGCGCTCGTGAACGCAGCGATGCTACATGCTGAAGGCTCCGATACGGCTGTGCAGAGCTTCCGGAATCGCGCAGCGGACAAACTCCTTGGGGGCACGGAAGCATAAACCGTCATGGTCGTCTGTCTGGCCAAGCGAAACAGAGATGTGAGAATATTCCCAGATGCCTTGTTCTTGGGCTCACACTGCGTTGGAGGAAGCACCAGGGCCGACGGCCGAGACAAAGAAAAGACCAGTGCTATGGTGTCGTGGCCCAGCATCTTGTCGGCCGGATCTGCGTCGAAAGAGAGCTGGTGGATTCGCTCGGGGTAGATGTGGAGGAAGATGCTGGTCCTGCCGTCACGCCGATGGTTCGGGGCTTGCTTGAGGTGGACCGAGGCACGCAATTCGAAAAAGGCTTTGTTGGAAGAAGGCACCCAATGTAGGTCGAAGAGCAGGCCTGGAAGGCTCTGTCCTTTCTCCCATGACGCGAGGGCGGAGATCTTGGTCAGGTCGACTTTCTGAGGCCATGTTGGTTCGATGTGGCCGAGAGACACTGAACCAGAGCTGGAGCTTTTGGTGGATGGTGACGGGGGTGGGGAAGTCTGGGCAGCAGCGGCAGGCGTGCCCGCAGGATTCTCGTGCCTTGTCGGGGTTGTGGGCTCATCGGGGCTTGGCTGGCTTGGAGCGTGCTGGTCGTCTCCGTCACTTCCGATGTCGACAGCATCTGGCTCTTGGTCTGACCTAGGCGTGTTCGGATTCGTCGTGGTGCCGGAGCTTACGGGTGGAGGGGAGGGTGACGTCGCACCGTCATTGGGAGAGGAGCGTTCCGCGCTGTCGGCCACCATGGCGACGAACGGTTAACGAGCGACTGTCACGAGAAGAGGCGAGGTTTCTCGCACTATTGAGAGTCAGTTCAATCAAGTTTTCATAAAATGCTCACCCAGTAACAGGCCTGGCCCCGAATACTGCGCCCTTCCCAAGTGTGTCACGTCCGCGCGCGCAGCTTGTCGCTACGACGGCGCCTCGGCTTGGTGGTCGAGCAAAGTCGTGGTCCCACGCAGGCTGCGACTGGTTTCGTCCCTGCACGCCCAGCCTAGCCACGACACACACTATTCTGACGAGCTCCAGTGCTGCAAGAAGCACCAGCACCCAGGGTCTTTCGCCGTCCGTAGAGCGACGAGTAGAAGCCTGTAGAAGCGGTGCTGGCCGCGAGACACTGGTCGCCGGGAGTGTCGTGGACGGTAGGCAGGCGGTGCACGGTTACCTGCCGGGGAAGCAGATACCTGGGAATACTTTGAGCCGGCCTGGATGAGAAAAGTTGAGGGTTGCTGATGGGATGGATGGGTTTGATGATGTTGTGTTGGTTGGCGATGAGGCCGAGGAAGAGCGGAGAGCAAAACAGAGGTGGCTGGTTCGCGGCCTGATTACATAATCAGCCTGGGGGCCGGGTGACTGGCCTGCAGGGTTGCCAGGCAGCCTTGCAGCCCAGGCAGCTTTTTGCAGGCCTGGGGCTACACTACACCACAAAGTCCTACTGACTCGTCACCCACAGTAGAAATGAACAACAACATTACCGTACCACAATTCACCCACTCCCGTACCGCCCGCCCACCAATACAAATACGGGGAGAACCCAGGATTGATTGGTTTCTTCTCCTAACATGTGAATTCCAGATGTGGAGATGCGCGTATTTGAAGTCGTCATTCCTCTTTGCTATGGCATCAAGGCCTTGCTGTGAATGAGGCACCGAATCTCTGTATCCTTGACGTCGAGGGCAAATGGGACGATCTCTGCTGGACTGTCACGAAACCCATATTGGGCCTCCTGCCTCGTCCCTTGGTCAGCGGGAGACAGCATGGGATTTCACTTACCCGTGTAACCCATGATGGACGGATGCCATCCCTCTTCTACTCGTGTCCGGAACCCGGCGGGTTCCTCGGGCGGCAGCTGCCGGGACGGTTTCTGGAGAAGGCGTCGATAAGCGCCGAGCTAATCGGCAAGGGGGCTCCGTGCTCCGGGGGTCTCCCGATCTTTGACCATTGTCACCAAGCTACCAACCAAGAGATAGTCTACATACGAGATCGTGACACAAAGACAAGACAGCTCGGATTGGATGTCTAGTCCAAAGCTCTAGATTAGCAGGCATAGCTCAAGATGGGTTCAGGCTCAGACTCTGCAGCGCGGCTGTGGGTCGCGGGGAAATACCAACCGGGGAAGGGCGAGCTGTAAGTGTGAGACGCGCAGTCAATGGCGCCGACTGCTAACACGCAATCCAATCAGCATTCCAGTCGAGGATCCCGCCACGGGCGAGGTCTTTGCCCACTGCCACTCCGCATCCAACGAGGATGTCGAGAGCACAGTGCAGCTCGCCCACGAGGCCTTCAAGTCCGGCGCCTGGTCACGCCTGCCGCGGCACCTCCGCGCCGACGTCCTCGAGAAGGCAGCCGCCCTCCTCACGGAGAACCTGCCCTCGCTCATCGCCCTCGAGGTGCAGCAGACGGGCCGCGCAGTCCGCGAGATGAACGCCCAGGTGCCCTCCCTCGTGCGCTGGTTCAAGTACTACGCGGCCCTCCTGAGGACCGAGGAGCGCGCCGTGCTGCCGACGCAGGGCAAGCTGCACAACTGGGTCGACAGGGTGCCGCTGGGCGTCGTGGTGCAGATCACGCCGTTCAACCACCCCTTGCTCATCGCCGTCAAGAAGATCGCGCCCGCCCTCGCCGCCGGCAATTCCGTCATCGTCAAGCCGAGCGAGCTCACCCCGCTGACGACGCTAAGGCTCGGCGAGCTGCTGGCCCAGGCTGGTGTTCCCGAGGGGGTGTTCAGCGTACTGCCGGGCTATGGCGCCACCACGGGTGCTGCGCTATGCAGCCACCCGCTGGTCAGGAAGGTCGACGTCACGGGAGGGACGGCAGCCGGCCGTGCCATCGGCAGCATCGTCGGTGGGAACCTGGCCAAGTACACCGCCGAACTGGGCGGCAAGGCGCCTCTGGTCGTGTTCAGGGAGGCCCACGTCGATGCGGCCGTCAACGGCATTGCCTTCGGGGCCTTCGTGGCGAGCGGCCAGACCTGCGTGGCCGCCACCCGGATCATCGTTGAGAACTCGATCCTTGACACGGTGCTGGAGAAGCTCGCGTCCAAGGCTGATGTCATTGCCAAGGGCATGGGGTCGCCCAATAACCCGGACTCGACGATGGGCCCGCTGATCTCGGACAAGCAGCTGAGAAATGTCGAGGCGCTGGTCCACGATGCCGTCAGCAGCGGGCATGCGAGGCCGGTGTTTGGGGGTGTCAGGCTGCGGGGGACAAGTCGCCTTGATGATACGGATTTTGCGAAGGGCTACTTCTTCGCGCCTACTGTCTTGACGTCTAGCAGCGGCAGCAGCATCCTCGAGACACGCATCTGGAAAGAGGAGGCCTTCGGCCCTGTGGTCGTGGTGGTCGGCTTCGACACCGAGAGCGAGGCCGTGTCCTTGGCAAACGACAGCGAGTTCGGGCTGGGCGCTGCCATATGGACAAAAGACCTCTCTCAGGCATACAGGGTTTCAGAGCAGATCGACGCGGGCATCGTCTGGGTGAACACACACCATCGCAACGACCCGAGCAGCCCGTGGGGAGGGGCCAAGAGCGCGAGTGGCGTGGGGAGTGAGAACGGGGTCGATGCGTATCACGCCTACACGACTATGAAGAGCACCATCATCAACTACGCGCCGCCGGAGGAGAGCTTGACCACCGACGACTGGTTTAGGGAGAGTGGCGGTAGTGTTCGATATGGCTGATGGACAATGCTTGAAGTGAGCCAGCCCAAATTGAATTTGTTCAATTGGAATCAGTGTCATCATGCCGAGATGAGTACAGCTATGCATTGAAATTGGCCGCTTGACATACTTCCTCATTGCCTCAAGCAATCTCGCCGCGGCTCGGAGTGACCGAGCGTTGGGACATGCATTGGCACAGCTCACTCCCACGGTTTATTCTGATAGGCTGAATCTAAACAGAAACTCAGATTTGTCGACCGAGCGCAAAATGCTCTCTGGTTTGTAATTGAGGTTTCTAGCAAGGCCATGTGCAAACAATTCCATCCTTCGCCCTCCGGTTCCCCTTTCAGCTGTCGCCCAAGTCCGTCAAGGCGAACACATACCCCTTTCTGTCTTCAACGACGAGAGGTCATCTAGTGTAACCCCGAGTTTCATGCGATGCGTCTCCCCGCGAATAGAGTTCATTGTCAGCGGGATCGCCCTTTTTCCGCACACCGGACGTAACGTCGTACCAAAGCCGCGGCACTCATATCAACTCCGCATTTCCGTGGATAGCTTAGCCTCCCCTGGAGCCGCAAAGCGCAACAGAAAGATGCCTCGCAAAATTGAAACACAGCCGGCCCCCAAGCCCACCAACGGCACTGCAGCGCAAGTGATGGCTGCGAGTCATATCAGTGACAGCATCAGCCTGGGCGCCGTGAGCAGGATCGTGCCGCCGCTGGAGGGCGAGGTCAACCTTCAACACTGGAAGGCGATGATCATCAAGGCACTGGACCTCCTCCAGCTCAAGAAGTACCTAGAATCGTCAATACCGCCCCCGCCAGACAACGAAGACCACGAGCGGTGGCGCTCTGAGCGGGGCATCGTCGCCATCGTCATCGAATCCTCCTTCTCCCGCGTGCGGGACCGGCTCACGGACAGCGGCCTCGCCATAGACGAGACGGACCCGTACGTCCTGTTCTGCCGGGCCTGCGCGACCTTCGACAAGTACGGCAGCTTCGACGTCGCCAGGCTCTACAAGAGGCTGATGAACGTCCGGCGCCAGGACCACGAGACCATGAGGCTGTACCTCCTCGAGATCCGGCGCCTGCGCAGCCGCATGATCGAGCTCGGGCAGTGCGACGACGCCTTCATCCTGGAGCAGGTCTTCAACAACCTCCAGCAGCTCTGCCCCGCCGACGTCCTCGCCAGGCTGCAGCGCAAGTTCGACAAGGGCGACCTGACGTTCGACGAGATGACGGAGGCGATGCTGGAGTGGGAGAAGGCTAACAACGGCGCCGCCGCCGCCAAGCCGGCGTCTGCGCCCATAGTGGTGGCGACGCCGAATTCCCGGAGGGGCAGCGCGGTGGAGCCGATGCGGAATTCGTGGGCCAGTGTTCTGGTGGGCACGCAGTTGCGGAGGGACTAACGATGAATATACCGGTACCTATCAAGCATCAAAGTACCATGTCGGAATGTGGGCTCTGAGAACCGTGGCTGTGAATTTGGTAAAAATATCCTAGGAGGTCTTCACGCGGGCGACGGTATTCTTCATTCTGTTTGCATCCACATACACCGGTCACGCAATATTAGTCGAGGTACGCAATGTATTCCCTAAAGTCGAATACCTAGTTAGAGATTGGGTTGTTGTATGGCCATGGCCTATCATGTCTGTTTTGTGGACGACGGAAGATAAAATTCAGCTCTGGGAACATTGCGTGAGATTACTTTGCTTACAGGAAACAGCAGGAGAGCAGTAGACATTATCTAAATAATCTTTTACCATCTTTGCAGTCACTAAGAGCCCTTGCGGTTTCCGAAACAGGTGGCCCTGTCCCGGTATCCGCATTACTGCGACATGGGCCGACTTGAGAAGGAATTTTGGCAGAAGGCCATCCCGATTGCTATCGTGTCGGAATGCCAACTTACGTCCGCCTAGGCTTCTCCTTTCCAACCAACCAGCAGAAATCAATTCCTTTTCATCGACAGACTAATTCATCCAACGCTGTCTCGTTTCGTGTTCAGCATATGAGAACATCGTTGACGGGATGTTCTGTGATCCCTACCCCAAAATAGTAATCCTCATCTTCCTTAGTCATTGGCCAGCCAAACTGTCCAATCAGTTTATACTCCTGACGTTTACTGGGACCTGTCTGCTGAGGTCGAAGTAGCAACGGGGACTTACAGCCCTCAACAAAACACACCCTATCTCCAGGATGTGGCTCCCTGCCCCATGTGCTTCCCAGGATCGTGTTTTGAGCATCATCTCCTTCCAAACCTATTCGAATCCGCAAAGCATACACCGGAGTTCTCCCAATTTGCTTCCACCACTGTACTATCTCCTTGGCAGCTTCGGCTTTGAGAAGGGCCTGCAAAGCCTTGTCGAGGCCAGACATTACAGACGACATGTCCTCGGGCTTGCTGATGGCTGATTCCAAAAGTGGTCTGATTCCAATGGAATCTGTGTCCGGGTGTTCCATCAACATGGGCAAGAACACCATGTAGTACGCTCTGAGCTCCGGAGGATTCACGTTGAGCTCCGCTATTCCATCAAACATGGCCTTGAAAAGGTTCACCTCCGGCTTCTGGGAGACATCTTGAGAGTGTGTTGATGCCTGGACCTCGCCCAACCATCTTCCTTTTACGATCAGGATGGTGTAATCATCCACCAGCCTGTACGGGGGCCTATCGACATCATGCCTTCGTCTGACTTCGCCATGGTTCAACACCCGATATTCGTAGTCCAGAGCGCCTCCAGTTTGTATGAGGCGGTATCCTGGCATCCATGATGGATTGTTGGGTGAACTTTCGAAGAAATTTGAACGAGCCAAAAAGTTCAAGTCAGTACCTTCGTTGAGAAATGCGATTGTAGTCTCCTTGAACACCTCTTCGATGTTCCGAGAGTAGTCGACTCTTATCCGCCGTTGAACCTCAGGTGGGAAGCAGCCCAGAAACCCAAACACTTTGTCCATTGGATTAGAGCAGTGACGTTGAATGCGCAGGTCTATCCAGTCGTTGAGGTTGAAAAACTGACTGGTTTGCGGGGCACCCAAACAAGTGTTCCTGAACTGAGCCAAAGTACACCATTTTGCCGTCCGCTTCGAGGCCAATCTGAGCAATCCCTGTCGTCGAAGGTCTCTGCCCAAAATGAGAAAGATGATGATGAAACAGAACGACGCTTGGAGCCTCATTTTGTCGTTTAGGCTGATGCCTTGATATTGTGTCTCCTGTGGCGGTCCGAATGAGGGCGTGGTATGCTTTGAAGTTTCTCTGAAAAGCTCTGCAAGGCAAAGTACAGCATAGATTGGAAGAAAAAATGCACACACTACCATGCATGTCCCTGTCACCCATTCCGCTGACATCCACCGCGTTGTCGATATTGTGTCCGTCTCATTCCAGGAGCCATCTATTTGCAGAGTGTAACCAGATGGCGGGAAAGCGTTTCCCATTGTCCGGAGTACGCTGAAGGGGAGCGGGAGCGTGTCGTGCCGGTGGACCAAAGTGATCTCTCGCGAGTGCATGACCTCTTGAACGGTCCATACTCTACTCCAGTAAGGCTGCATGGCCATATCCCTGATGAAATGCCATAATTCGTTGCCGGGGGTGAGATGAGCAAGGCTTTGCTGCCTCCTCCAGAGCTCACGAGCGTCCGGCGACATGTCGCCGTCCAGCCAAACGAACGTTTCCTCAGCGAGGGAGTAGATGTCTCTCATGATCCGGACCTGAGAGTTCCTCTCATCAACGTCACACTGGTTAATGGCCAGGGCGTCGATCCAAATGACCCTGCTTCTGTTCGACAGACGGAGATGAGACAGGGCATCGTGGAGATTCCTCGTCACTTGCCACAGCTGTCCTTCAAGGTTAATCATTCTCGGCGCGGACTGATCTCCCCAGACGTATGAAAGCGCTGTGTATCGAGGTGCGGTATGAAGGTCGACAGTAGCCAGGGTGCAGCTAACAGCTTGGCCATCGCCTCCCGGTTGGATAGTGACGAGTCGAATTTGGTTTTCTTGTAGCGGACGGTAGATACTATTTGCAGCATTTCGATTCAAGTCTGTTAGATCGGTGGGGACTCCAGCGCTCTCATCCATCGAAGTGTTGGCGGTCGGCATGCTGATGTATTCCTCCGTGTCCTGGCATGCGCAGTCGTACTTGTCCTATCCAGCTTGAAAACAAGGTGGAGGCACTTGCTAGTAAAAGTATGTGCGTGTGGGACTTTGGCTAGTTGCTGTCGCACACACACGCATCCAGATAAAAATGATTGCCGTCCTTAAAAAATTCGCAGTATAGTACAACTGTAAGGGGTGGTTGACTGGTGCTGCAAGATCAAAGATGATAGATAGTGTAGGGAGTGTTGGAGGAAAGATTCAGATGGCTAGCTACAATGTAGTTGATATAGATGACGGTTGGACCAAGGTGGTTTCTGCTCAGCCTCATCCTGCGGACGTGGGTGGCTCAAACCAGCCGCGCAAGCAAGCACATGTGTGAGAGACTGCGCATGACCGGGGGTCAGGTATCAGTCCATTTAAAGGAATTTCCCGGGCATGGTTCCCTCACAGTCAATCGCGTCCTGCATCCCCTGTGGTGCTGCTTTAGCGAATGCTAAGCGAGACAAGGGGCTTGGCTGATAGTGTGTGTTAAACTCAGCACAAATATTTGGGACTCCAATCTGCTAGGCTTTCACACTATCTGATTTATACCTACAATCCTAGAGCCATATAGTGTGATATTACCACAGGAGATGAGCGTGGAAGTTCCATACATAATACCTTAGGGTTGTCCTTAACCATAAGTTAAAATCCAAGCCACATTATGAGAGTACCAATGTCAGGGCAGCAAAAGAATAGAAAAGAAATGGAAGCTGCAACAAGAGAAGAAATAATTTCTATAGTAAAGAATTTCATGATTGTAATCCGTGCCTATTACAGGGGCTTACCATTCGGTGACAATCACCACAGCTGCAGGCAGAGATGTCACTTACTTCTATGTATGAATGTGGACGTGGATTTCACACTGTGCGCACAGCCACGCCTAGGCTCAAATAAGTTGTTGTTACTTTTGGTATATAATAAAAAGCAGACAGTCAATTGAGCCACATTGTTCATTCAAAGATATATGTCCATTCCCTGTCTGCATTCATCACTGCAGCGCACTATCAGTTGAATGGCTTTCTGAAAGGACCCTTGGTTGCATTCTGCGGTCAAAATAGAGTCAGGTTGCCATTCCTGGACACCTAATTCTGCAAGAGTTCCCAAGGTTACACGGAAGCGAAGATGAGGCCTAGTCCAAAACTGATCAATGAACTTTCGACTCTCCAATGACAAAAGTTGGAGTGACTACTAAGCCGGGATAGCTTGAACTTGAAAATCAATATGACTGGATTATTAGCAGGTCCAACAAAGGAACGACAAGGTCGCCTGAGTCACTACCCTGGCCCCGGTCACCAGGTGGCGACAAGGCGCAGGCGCAGTCACTAGGCTCTAGTTGCTTACCTACTAAGTACCTAGGTATTAGTCTTTGTACACTTGCAGCCTGATATAAACAGTCACTATGGCTCTCTGTCTCATCTCTCATTAGTAGCCGTGTGCACCGGATCTTGGCCTCCTCTCCGGCCAAAACATTGCACAAGCGAATATCCCGAGCCGAAAATGGGAGACCCAGTCAGACCTGCATACCTGAAGGATTATCTTGCCCAAGCCTGGCAGGAAATAATCGACCCCAGCTCGGGCGCAGAGCACTACCTCCCAACGCCCATCTTCGCACGCAACATCACCGAAGAGGAGGAGCCTCTCCTCCAGCCGGGCCGGGCCAACCACGTACTCACTTACATCGGCGCCTTCAACCCGCCTCACTCGGGCCACATCCAGCACCTGGCCGACGGCTTCTACAACAGCGGCCCGGGCCTGAACATCATATCAGCGCTGGTGTTGCCGATCCCCGACGACGGCATCCAGTCCAAGGAGGCGGCCAGGGCGACCGGCGGGGCCGCGCCGCACCAGCCGATGCTCTCCGTCAGGGAGCGCGCGGAGCTCGTCGCTGCGCACCTCCGCGGGACCGGGGGCCTCTGGGATCTCGCGTGCAGGACGTCGGTGCTGGCCTTCCCGAGGTACAATCCCATCCCGGCGTACATGCGCCGCGTGGTGCAGCTCGCTGCGGCGGGCGGGTTCGACCTCGAGTTCGTGGGCCTCAAGGGCCCGGATCACCTGTTCTACGACCGGCCGGTCAAGCACCCCGCCGTGGAAATTTGTCACAAGATCATCTTCTCGGAGGCGACGCGCGTGAACGAGGACGTGTGGGTTGGCGGTGGTGGTTGCCCGAGGAGGCCGGTGGGAGGAGGCTGGAGCCCGTGGTATGAGATCACCTGGCGGGCTGGGGACGGTGTCATGAGGACGGTGTGGGAGGCGTCTCACTCAACCTTGGCGGGCTCCACGCTGAGGCTCCTGCCAAACTATAACCCGGCTGCGATACCCTACGTTAGCTCGACCCGCATCCGCAAGGTTATCCTGAACTCTGACCCGAGTGAGGGCCCGGAGGCTCTGGTTCGGAAGCTGAGGGAGAGTTACGCCATTTGTCCTGAGAGACTTGTTGAGATGCTCCACGCTCATTGATGTGAGAGTCATAAGTTTTGGTCATCCGGCACAGGCTGCTAAGTGTTTTTTTTTTCCTCTTCATCTTGGGCCATAGAAAGCGTTGATGTTTATCATAGCGGAATCGATACCCCATAAAACATAGAACAACTAAAAACATGATTTGACGAAATGAATTGTGCACGCTGAGGTTCCTAATTTTCGGTCGAGAGCGTGATCCGCTAGCGTTGTGGCTGTGCTGTCTCCGCTGTGTTATGACTCCCATGTAATACATACTTCAAGTGTTGGGCCTGGGAAACCATGAGGGGACTTCGGGAGACAGGCGCGGAGAAAATACACAATGATACACCGATATGATGAGAAGGCACTGAAATTGGCTCGAGGCGGGGTAGGCCTCTAAGGATAGGGGCTGAGAGTCCTCAAGTAAATGACATATTATCTGACATCGCACTCAGGTCAACCGTTCACTGTTGCCTGGCAATCCCAGCCCTCCAAGTCTCCTTGCAGGCTGTCTGAGAATGTAAAAAGGGCGCTCGGGGGCACTGGCTCGGAGCAGTGCAGCTGATTCTTCGAATGCCCCAAGGACGTAGGCCAAGTGCAAGTTCCCAGGCACCCACAGAGATCTCGTGACCATTAGTTGCTCCGTGTTAAAATTGAGATTAAATAGCCTCCTTCATGCCGCAACTTGCTCTCATACTGCTGAAGTAGAGAAGTTCTAACTAGGGTTAGGGTGGTGATAGCGGCATCCAGGCCGGCTATCATCACAAATCAGCCACCGACAGCCGATCACGCCATTGCCCCTGCTGCGATTTGGGACGACGCCTTTTGCGAACACTCACTTCTCAGCTCATTATACACACTCCTACAGACTTCGACTCACACCCTGACGAAGCAGCTTGAGGGAGGAAGGACGACCTTTCACCGTTACACCGTGCTTCTCACAGCCACAACCAATCCCGAGCTTACCGACTCATTTTTTTTTCGAACGTTCCGAAGATGGCTGGAGCACTGGGGGCGATGACTGCTCGCGCATCTGCCAAGGGCCTCAGGGCCTCTTCACTCAGAACATACGCCACCGTCACCTCGATACCAGCCAAGCCTCACCACCGCGTGGTCGTCATCGGTGGCGGGACGGCCGGCGTCACCGTCGCCGCCCAGCTTGCGCGCTCAAAACAGTTTAAGCAGGACGACATCGCCATCCTCGACCCGGCCAAGGAGCACCACTACCAGCCGGGATGGACTCTCGTGGGGACGGGGCTCAAGCCCTTGAGCGACATGAGCAGGCCGCTGTCGAGCCTCATCCCCTCTGGCGTCACGCATTACCCCCTGAAGGTCTCAAAGTTTGACCCCGAGAATAACCAGCTCAAGACGCAAGACGGCGTCGAGGTTTCCTACGACTACCTGGTCGTGGCACCCGGCCTCGAGACCAACTTCTCGGGCGTCAAGGGGCTGCCAGAGGCTCTCGAGGACCCCGGCAGCAAGGTCAGCTCCATCTACTCCGAGAAGACCGTCGAGCAGGTGTGGAGGAACATCCAGGACTTCAAGAAGGGAACGGCGATCTTCACCCAGCCGGCTGGCATCATCAAGTGCGCCGGCGCGCCGCAGAAGGTCCTCTGGATGGCCCTGTCACAGTGGGAGAGGGACGGGGTGAGGAAAGAGATCCTGCCCTACTTTTCCACGGGCGGCCCCTCGATGTTCGCCGTGCCGAAGTACTCCAAGGCTCTTGAGGAGCTGCGTGTCAAGCGTGGCGTCGAGGGGCTGTTCCAGCACAACTTGGTGTCAGTCGATGCTTCGAAGAAGACCGCCACTTTCAAGAATATCGCGGATGGCCAGTTGGTCGAGAAGGAGTTTGGCTTCCTGCACGTCGTTCCTCCTCAGAAGCCTTGGGGCTGGGTGTCAAAGTCACCTCTGGGTCAGTCATACTCGAATGTCGAGTCGAGCCCGTGATGCCCCCGTCAATGATGCTGACCAAAATCAATCACAGCCGACTCCGCCGGATGGGTCGACGTCGACAAGACGACAACCAGGCACAACAAGTACCCCAACGTCTTCTCCATCGGCGACGCCTCCTCGCTGCCCAACTCAAAGACCGCCGCCGCCGTCAGCTCCCAGGCCCCCGTCCTGGTCGACAACCTGCTGGCCGCCATCCGCGGCGAGCAGCTCAGGGCCGGCTACACCGGCTACGCCTCGTGCCCGCTGCTGACGGGCCACAACGAGCTCATGCTCTGCGAGTTCAAGTACGGCGGCGTCCCCGACGAGACCTTCGCCAAGGTCCCCGGCATCGGCAGCCAGGACGTGCCCCGCAGGGTCTTCTACCACCTCAAGAAGGACTTCTTCCCCAGCGTGTACTGGAACAGCTTCGTCAAGGGGACCTGGTACGGGCCTAAAGGCTGGTTCAAGCCCGACACGGCCAAGACTGCTTAATGGGGGCCAGCATCGGTGTGGTGGGGTGATGGGTGTTTTGAGGAGCACGGCATTGGAAAGGTTTTTAGAACAGTGTTATGGTACAGAGCTCTTCGATTTTTTACCCGTGGACCGCTGTAAGAACGTCCCCCGTGACTGCTTCATGCAACATTCTGAGCTGAGTCATTAGTCGCTCACTTGAACCGGGGCGCCATCCAAGCAATCGACGTGTAAGTGTCTATTGTCTAAGGTATCTCATTACTCGCTTGAATCACTTTAACAAGTCTCGCGCTCATACAGTAGCCATGAATACCTGCATCCCGCTCTCCGTCTCCCACTTAACCTCGACACCTGGAGCGACGTAGTAGATGAACCCCTCCTTCAGCTCAAACTCCTTGCCGTCAGCGCTCATCTTGCCAGTTCCCTGCGTGACAAGCAACACCCCTGGCCCGTCACTCGCCTTCAGCTCATCGCCCTCCCCAGCCTTGAGCCCGGAGACGATCATGTCAAACTCGCTCATGGGCGGCTTGTAGACCTCAGTCCTGCCGGTCCTGCTCCGCTCGCTCCTCTGCCTGGGGAGCACCACGTCCTCCCTGCTGTGGGACCTGAACGTGAGCGTGTTTGCAAAGACGTCGACGTTGTTCCTGTCGGCGGGCGGGCAGAACCCCACGTTGAGGACGTTGTTCGACCGCGCCATACACTCGACGATGTTGCCGGACAGGTACGCGTGGATGCCGTCCGCGGGGATGTAGATGGCGTCGACGGGCTGGAACGTCAGGAAGTTCATGCACGCCAGCGCGACCACCGAGCCCGCGTCCCCGGGGCCGTACTGGCCCCGCAGCCGCGGGAGGACGTCGAGGATGTACTCCGCGCCGGCGGACCTGAGCTCCTCGCGCGGCGTCCGGAGCAGGTCGCCCTCGATGGTCCTGACGGTGGCCTCGTCTGCCTTTAGCAGGTTGCGCGTCACCTCGCGGAGCGTCTCGTTGTCCCACCTTTCCGACGGCGCGGCCGGGGAGTACGGGCTCAGGGCGGAGAGAGTGAAGAGGGGCTGGATCTCCGAGAGGGGCTTGAAGCCTGCGAAAACCTCGAAGGTGGAGAGCGCGACTGCTATCTCGGGCTTGTGGTTGGGGTCCGAGAACTGGTCCGGGTCTTGCTCGTGGAGCTTGGTGGCCAGGTCCTTGTTGGGGTGCAGCTGGAGCGGGAGGGCTTTCGCTATCGAGAGGATCTGCGAGGCGAGAGGGGTGTTTAGCCGTCACCGCTCACGAAGCTGGGGAGAAAAAGTCTTGCTCACCTTGGGGAGGAACGGCAGCTGGGCGTCCATCTCCTCCACGACCTTCTTGCCCAGGAGTGTCTGCTGGTCCTTCTTCAAGACATCCGCGAGCAGCTCGCCCGTCTCCAGCACGCGGGCGGGGAAGTCCGGGTAGTCGCCGAACCACATCTCCGAGTAGTACTGCTCATCCTCGATCTTGAAGTCCGTCCCTGGCGTTCTTGCGCACAGCTGGGCCGCCAGCGACTGCTTTCCCTTCTTGCCCCAAGGGTAATTGTTGCACGTGCCGCTGAGCTGGAAGACTCGCTGGGTCGGCATGGCATGTGAATCTGGTGTGTATTTCGGAACCGTTGCAGAAGCAATTAAAACAGTGATGACTTAGAACCAAGCGTACGGGGAAAATGGGTGCAAAATATCAGAGTCGTAAGAGTTTTTGAGAGACCTTGTGCATTGTCGAATGGCAGGAAATCTATATATCTATATATATAATGCGCAGCCAAGAAACATGTTTTATTGTTCGCGCTGGTGGTTGAACAGTCGTCCACTTCCATGTCACGGTGTCGTCACGATCGCCGACATCTGGGGCTGCCAACTTATGACTTCATACACTCACATCATACCGTAATGGCCGACTCGGTCCGGATAAGTGGGTTTCGGGGGCCGAAACGCCGGACTCGGATCCGACTACGTAAAATACAGTGAAACAACCGCGGGCTACTAAGATAATACAAAAGGATCTGATTGCGCCGATACTTAGGCAAATGGAGTCACGGGTGTGAGGTACATTGATCATAGATTTCAGCCGAGTTCCTACCATATGGACAGGACATCACACCTATTGTGGCTGCCTTAAGTACTCAGTCTCTGCATGCCTCAGAATCCGTGAGATTCTAGATTGCATCCCATTTATTTTCTTGATCGTACCACAATTAGCCGTGAGTTGTGTGTTGCTATGACCCAGAGGTTATTTTGTAACACCCTGCCAGATTGCGAAATTCCTGACCTTGATCTATCAAGCCAAGTACATAGGTAGTCTCCTAACTCCTCCGTTCCCATACCCGGTCCTTGGAACAGTCTCAATCTGTATTGTGTGTATTCAGAAGTGTTGTCGAAAAGATGTGTCACCACATTCAAATTGATAATTCTCTCCCAGAAAGTACCTTCCTTATCTTCACTTGACCATTGCGTTGGTGCACATGGTCTCTGGTTCCTGAACAACCACTCATCTCTAGGTCTGACCGCAACAAACAATCTCAAAAGAACGAGGTGAGGAGGTCAATAAAACCCTCCTCGGAGTCCGGGCGCTGGCGATACTCGTAGTTCTGACGGGTCAACATGTATGGATGCCCGTGGGGCACAGCAGCATGCGACGCGTCGCCCCGCCGCCTGAAAGGGTTCAAGTCGTCATTCCCCGCGTCCGTGTCCGTCCTGACAAGCCATTTAGCCTGCGGGTTGAGCACTATTTCTTCTCCCGCCGCATTACCTCTCAGGCTCCAATCGTCTACCATGAACTCCGGGGCACACCACCAGGCCGTGCTGTCGGAATATTCCTGGCGCGCGGCGCCTTGGCCGTACAGGGACATGATAGGGTGCCTGTTCCGCTGCTCCGTGGCGTAGGGGAGGATGCCGCTGATCTGGCTGTCGACGCAGTAGTCGTAGCGGGAGAACCTGTGGCGCAGGTCTACTGTCTCCCACCTGTGCCGCTGACTGAACCGCCGCAGCAGGTCGTCTCGGCGCCCGCTGTCTGTGGACCGGTGGGCCTGTGCGAGGAGGCCGATGCCCGACTCACAGAGCGAGAGGAGGAAGCTTTGTTCCTCCGAGATTGACCGCTGCGCGAGGTTCAGTACCGGGTTCCCAGTGGGAAATATCGGGTAGTCTGGGAACTCGTATTCGGAGGACATCTGGCTGCGGCTTCGGACCCACGGGAGGTCGTCCCTGGTCGGCATCTCGGCGATGTTGAGGTCACGAGCTGCCATCTTCAGGTACCTTCTGTGCGCGTGGAAGATGTAGCGAAGGCAAGAGTCGAATTCGCGCCTCTCCTGGCCGAATCCCTGAGTGGGGGCGATGATGGACCGGATGTCTGCGCCCATGTCAAAGACGTGACGCTCGCCCTGGGGATTGGTCCAGAACTTGGTGAGAAGGTAAAGCTCGACTTTGAGGAATGCCCTGTAAAACATGAAACGCTGAGCCCGGTTCAGCCTGACATCGGGCACGCTGTTAACTCCTGTGGCGTGGCTTGTGCCGCTTTCAGTCTCTTCGACAATGGTGTGTATATTCCTCAAGGCGTCATTAGAGTATCGATAGGTCAGAGACTTGACGTCTCGAACTACGTCTCCGAGACCCAAAATTGTTTCAAGACTGATTGGTGGTGTGATAGGGTTCTTCGAACGGGAACGCCGCTTTCGAAGGGCGTCTTTTGAGCCGGAGTCGACTGCACGGTCCCTGGCATCCGACATCCATTTCAGAACCGTGGTCTTGAGGGGAGCTTTCAGAATGCCGCGCATGGTACTTTGAAGCTTTTGCCTGTCCTCCTCTGTCTCATGGGTGGTTCTCAGGGCACAGGCGTGTTTATTGCGTATTTTTCGTAAATGGTACGCACGAACGAAATTAGGGATGACGTGCCTTTCAACGCCGGCAAACACGTTTCTCAGAGCCTGTGGAAATAGCTGTTTCGGGTATTGCGCCCACAAGGGCTCCACCCACTCAGGGTAGGCTTTGACGAGAGAAACTAGGTCATCGTGGCTGCCGACGTGCCCAAGAATTATGACCTTGATTTCGTTTGAAACACGTCTGCCATCGAGCCAGTTGGGCTGGGTGACCTGAGTCTGGCTAGTTGCAGCCATGTCGACTGTTGCTGATTCTTGAGTCCTGATCTTTGATGGTGGCTATCCAGTGAGCACTTGAGTGCAAGCGGAGGCAAATCAAAAGATGGTTTGATTTGAGTCGTTGAACAGTAATAGGTGAGGTCGGGAAGAAACCCTGATACTTCAGTTTCGCGATAGGCTTAGAATGTGGAGTTGAAAAGTTTGGTATGATGCCAGAAGCAGGCACAGCCTCAAGTGGAAGAGACTGGGAATTAAATATCTTTATTTCATGCAATTTCTGGTGTTAATATCTTTCAATTCTTGTATCCCGCCCTAATTATTATTTTTTTGTTTACTTCTGCTTTAGCTCCTGTGCGACTTAGTGCTAATGCCGAACTAAATTCGCCTTTTCAACTAGACTCTCTGCCAGTCGCAGAGTAGGGCCAAAAGAAACGTCTTGGTCTGGCACTAATGTGACCCGAGCACTTCATGCTTAGAAGCTTTGAGGCCACGCGCATATGTTTGACCAGTCGTTTACTAACTAGGGCTACTTTGGTGGACAACGCCTGACCTTCAGTGTTGAAGGGTGCGGATACGCCTCCCTATACACTACTAAAACACAGATCGCTACATATATTGGATGTCTCCAGACAATGGCTGCAGTACCAAACAGATTTTGCCTATTTATATGAGATCCATACAGATCTACGTCTCTATATCTGATTCCCACAGCAAATATGATAGACCTGTGGACACGAGACCAGTGACTCTGCAGATAACGATAAATGTACGAGCGTAAAGACACGTGGCTCTGGCGAATGCTAATTGCCCTATGATCTTGGTGCAGGAACTTGGCTTGAATCCATTTCTCTGGGAGCATCCTACACCGCACGGATTTCCTTCTGGCTGGTATCGCCTCACCTAGTTACTCCCTCCCTACCGCCACGGTCCATCATGCCTTCATGCTCCTTGGAACCGCTTTGACAAGCAGCGGCTCTGTCAAGACTGCAGCAACCCACTCTTTCCTCTTAGGTAACTGTACAGGTTGCCAGTCTGGGCTCTTCAGTCCTGCCAGCGGGGTGAATATAGTGGTGCCAGCTTCATGCACGAGCTCGTACTTCTCAAAGATCTTCGCCAAGCTGAGATATATCTCGTAATAAGAGAAGCTAATCCACGTCAGCTGTTTTTATCGTGCATAGAGACCAAGTGTTACCCACTGGTTTCCAATACAAACGTTGGCTCCTTTGGAAAAGGGGACATAGAACTTGTCCCGGATGGCATTTTCAGAGCTGGCATTCCCGCTGTAATCGATCCAGCGGTACGGGTCGAACAGCTCCGGATTTGGATAGGCATACTTATCTCTCAGATACCAAATTGGCGACGAGGTCAAAACAGTCTGACAACAGAAGCTTGGGTGTTAGAGACGAAGTGTAAAAAGGGAGGGACTTGACGGGTCTGAAGAAACTCACCCCTTCAGGAATGAACTTGCCGCAAAGCTCAACACCACCTCGCGGAACAACACGAGGCAACATGGCTGCTGCCGCGCCAGCCCACCGGATCCCCTCCTTGACGCAGGCCCGCAGCCGTGGGATATTCTCCAAGGATCCCATGTCTGTTGGGAATCCCAAGTCTGCAAGATCCTCATACAATTTTTGTTGGTAGACCGGGTTTCTGGAGAGGGCGTAGAGAATGTGTGCCAAGGAGGCGGAGGTCGTATCTGTCCCAGGTCCGAGATTCTCCTTCGCCTCTGACAGCGCTGTCTGTGTGGGCACTCCAGCTGAAATCATCACTTTGATGAGGTACGGAAACGGCGACTTCTTGTCGTGGTCTTTATTTCCAGCCCATGCCCTGACAGTCCACTGTAAATCCATTAGCCTTGCAGGTAAGTAAGGGAGAGAGTCACTGTGACCAACCTCGTCGTATTGGCGGAGACCCTCCTTGTAAGATACTGTCGATCCTCGAGCTCGGCACAAGTAGTCTTCAACAAAGGTCCAAAATTGGTACAAGTCTGGGAAATTCATGAGCTGTGATAGTTAGCATTAGTTTAAACCTCACTATGAAGATCACTTACCAGCGGCATTAAAGTTGCTTTCCTGTCATTGTTAGCCACGAGCGCCAGCTCTTCACCCCTGGCCCAAGCATCAACGGCATTTACGGCTTCACCAAAAGAGAAACCGGCTGTGGCCGTTAGTAAAAGTCTGACAGTAACTCGTCATCTTTAGCAATGGAGGCGGGGGGGGGGGATCTAACAGATAATGTCGGCTTCCAAGGCCCTACAAGCTGGGCCAACATCGACTGGCCCCTGCTTCTTGCCGATTGCTTCGACAAAAGCATTGATGTGGTGCAGCATGAGCCCTTCAAGCTTTGCGATGTTGGTTCGGCTGAACAGCTGACCAAGGATTCTCCGCCGTTTTGAATGCTCTTCGGGATCCCTATCGCGCATTAGAACTTCTGCTGGGCGCGCGGACTTTGGAGCTTCCGAGAGACAGCCTACGTGATCGAGAAGAGGGCAGGGTGTCCATCCTGCACGAACTCTCCGTATGTCCGAGGATCTTTGGCAAATCCACTATTGACTTTATGGATCGTGTCGTACAAGTCTATGGAGTAGAATGAAACTTCGTTGGGTCCTATCCGCACCAAGGGGCCTGTCACCCTTGTCAGTTCCTGGCGGCGTGCTATCAGCCGCTGTAAGTGTTGGCGAGAACTGACCGAGTTTTTCGTGAATCTTTGGAAGCTCGATGGTGATGTTGCCTCGGAGCTCTTGGTAGAAGGCCCATAGCAGGCGCGAATATCCTGCTCCCCAGCCTGCGCTGGGCACTTGTGACAATGGGGATGCATGAGCTCGAGTTATAGCCTACATACACACTGCTCAGCCAGATGTTGTGGGGTCTTGGCCATCCTGACCTACCTTCACAATTACCCAAGCTAGAATGCAGAGGAGGCCCAAGCCCGGGATAAATAGAACCGCCATCGAGGTGGGAGCAGAGTTTGATGTCTTACAGTATTAATTGGCGTCCACATGTGCTTGTTCCGAGGATCAAATCACCGTCTTCGGTGGTCTCTCTCTATAAGGATTGGTGCAGATCCACTTTATTTCAGCCACCCACGCAGCCGACCATTGCGTATTACTTGCGCTAATTGCGTGACAGACTTCCTCCTCCCCGAACCCATACGTATGTAAAGATTTTCCACACCTTGAATGTCAGGGCGGCGGACTGCATGGGATTTCGATTGACCCCAATGAGCGAGCTGACAGCCTTGGTATAAGAGCTCGGCACCTCCTCGTCCATTTTCGGCGTTATCGTTCGACTCGCCGATCAGCTTGGCTTCTTTGCCTTAACCTCGGACAACAGTCTTAGTCATCATGGCGACCGATCACGAAGACGCAAGCGTGCAGAAGCATCCGACTGTCTCCAAAGCAGACCCGGAGCAGGAAACATCCAAGGATGCTCAGGTCTTGGTTCGTGGACCCAAGCCTGGCGATTGCAACATCTGTTTCATTGAACGACGTGCTGACGATGGATGATGCATGGTGCAGGAGAACCTCGGCTACAAACCAGTGAGCAAATCGAGATTTTCGAGGCTACCGAGTCCATCAACTGACCTGTTGTTCATCAGGTCTTGCACAGAACTTTTAATACATTCCACAACTTCGCCACGACGTTTGGTACGTACGACACAACACATTTTGCCAAGATGAAGATCACTGACCATGCGCAGCTGCTCTATATTTCATCGGCGGTGTTCGAGTAACATTTTCGACGGGCATTGCAGCTGGAGGAAACCTTGCATATTGGTACTTGCAGCATCACGCCGACCCTTCCACAAAGTCCAAGCTCCTTACTAACGTTCATGCAGGACGAGTTTCCTCGTGACTTGCGTGTTTACCTTCATCACAGCATCAGTCATCGCGGAAATATGCTCTTCACTCCCACTCGCCGGGTCGATTTACCTCTGGGCGGCGGAAGCAGGCGGGCCTCGCTACGGTCGACTCTTCGGGTTCATCGTCGCCTGGTGGAGCACCACCGCATGGACAACATTCTGCGCCAGTATGGTAAATCCCTTTGGTCGAACATATCGGGGGAAAGATTCGCTGATGAATTTACAGGCAACACGCAATCCGCTGTCAATTATATTCTGTCTGTTAGTATTCCCACTGTTCACGTATCCTTCACGAGACTGATGCCAGTTTAGGAGATTGTTGTGTTCAACCTCGATTTCCCGTCCGACACGTCAAGCGTCAAGTTCCGTGCTGTTCAGTGGATCACAACAGAAGTCATGTTGGCACTGGCAGCGATCTGGAATCTCCTCCCTCGTAGGTCGAAGTACCACTCGCCGATGACAATGCCTGTCTAACAGCGTTTGTAGCTCGCTACTTCAAGTGGATCTTTTATCTGTCAACCTCCTTCGTTCTGCTCGACTTCGTCTTGAACATGATCTGGCTGCCCGTGGCAACAAGCAAAAGCACCTACGGATTCCGGTCCGCCCACGACGCCTTCATGACGACCTACAACGGCACGGGAGCCCCAGCAGGGTGGAACTGGTGCCTGTCGTACCTCGCCACGGCCGGGGTCCTCATCGGATTTGACGCCTCGGGGCATGTTGCTGAGGAGACAAAGAACGCCAGCGTCGCAGCAGCCCGGGGCATCTTCTGGAGCACGGTAACCAGCGGCATCGGCGGCTTCCTTGTCGTTATCCTTTTCTTGTTCTGCGTCGTAAGTTTCTCATACCTGCCCGTCACCACCGGTACAGAATCTGATTTTGTGGTACACCAGCCCGACGCAGACACGCTCTTCTCCTTTGGCGGGACGCAGCCGTTTGTGCCTCTTTACGCAGCCATACTGGGCGAGGGCGGGCACATTTTCATGAACATTATCTGCATTACTGCCCTTTGGTTTGTGAGTGGTCCCCGACCCTTAGGCTATCACAATGAGCAAGCTGCTAACACGAGAACCCGAGAACACCGCCATTGCTATCCTTGCGGCATCGCGCCTTGTCTTTGCCGTCGCACGAGATGGTGTTCTGCCCTGGTCACCCTGGGTCGCCCAGGTCGTCGACGGACAGCCCCGAAATGCTGTCCTAGTCGTTTGGGGAGTCGCCTCCGTCATCACATGCACGATACTCCCTTCCTCCGTGGCGTTCACCTCGTTGGTATCCGCCGCAGGTGTTCCCTCGGCCGCAGCCTACGGCCTGATCTGCCTCGGCCGTCTCTTCTTGACCCGCGACCAGTTCCCAAAGCCCGCGTGGAGCCTGGGCCGGCTGAGCAGGCCGTTCCAGGCCATTGCTGTCCTGTGGAACGGGTGGGTAGTCGCGGTGCTCTTCTCGCCCTACGTCTTCCCGGTCGAGGCTGCCACTCTCAACTATGCGCCGGTCATCATGGGCATCGTGACGGTTTTCGCCATATTCTCCTGGTGGGTCATACCGGCCGAACGCTGGCTTCCGTCTCAACGCATACAAGAGACGTTGCTCGCCGGTGGGCGGACGACGGGGACTTGAGCCAGGATGTCTGCCGAGGCAGCTCGAGTGGAGTTTGTTAATGGCGTGGTGCAACATACTCCGCGACAATACACTTCTAATTACCGCTGGTAGACGGACACCTTGGAGTGGCTGTTATGGTTGGGTTCGAGGCCGTTCCATCCTACCGGCCAATACAAAAGTGTATTCTAATAGGTAGTCCACAGACCTCAGCAGTACAAAACAATGCCAATGATCTGTCGTCCCCGACTTGTGATCCTGGTCGCACAGACATAAGACAAGAAAAGTCTAGATATCTCAGTTTTTCCTGCCGACTTGATCGGCCGGTCAACCACGTCCAGATCAAGAGCACACGCCCAGCTTCCATGCCTGGGTAGCGAAATGTGACAGAGATTCAATTTCATTTGCCATTTCATGTTTGAGCCGCCAGAATTGGGAAAGATGACACCATACGAAATTTGATTCTTCGTTCCGTGCCTTGAATTGTGCACGAGCCTATGTCCCTAAAATCCTGAACTGGCTATGAAGAGGGCCCAGTAAGCAATCTGGAGATTGAAGAGACGAATGAAAGACGGTTTCAACTGCATGCAAACCACTGGATGATTCATGCAATACCAAAAAGCGCAATCGACCACACCTAGGTACGAAGACCAACAAATCACTTTTCTCCGGGCTGCGGTGTCCCTGCTTCATGACCCGACGCCTCTGCCATGACATTTCCAACACGCTCCAAGCTGAGTAGCAGAGCACCTGGGGCATCCAAAGTTGTCGCAACGCCTAGATCTTGTCAAGATCAGGCAAGACCAGTTCTCCCACCTTTATGCCGCCATCAGCGGGTTCCGCAGACGTTGCGATAACCTGCACCGAGCCACCGACGATCTTGACCTCAAGGTTGTATTTGAAAACGCGTCTTACTCCCCGACGGGTGCGCTGCATCTTGAGTTTCTCCACCGGCTTCGGGGGAGTAATTGTCATGACACCGTACTCCCGTAATTCGTTCATCGATTCTTCGAGTCGTCTGGGAGGCGAATCGCCATCGTAGGTATAGAATGTTGAGCGTTCGGTATGGTTGCCTTCGGCCAGGTGGTCGAAAGCGAGAATCATGGGCTTTGACGACTTGCTGTCAGTGCTTATGGACTCGCCCTGTGCATGTCGAGAGTCGTCAGTAAGCAGTAGCAAAAAGGGCTCCAGGGGAAGCCATGGAACCTGCCTTCTTCACGACCCATGTCATGGCATCGGGGATCATGTTGCCCAAAAACTTAGGAATATAGATGGCACCGTCTTCAGGTTTTCCCGGCTCATTTTGAGCGAAACCCACACTGACCCTCGACGACCGACTCTTGACAAGACTGTTGTTCAGCTGTGCGCGCAAGCCGAAGTGCGCTGCGCCTCTGCAGACGGCGGTCCAAGGTATCTCTCCCGTCTCGCTGTGTACCTCCATCTCTTGACCACTAAGCTTCTGCTTCTTCTTGCGGTCTCCCTTAGTGCTTTTGGATGGGTACGTGCTGCTCTCGAAAACCTCCCGCAATCTCTGAAGCACGTAGGGGCATCGACCGAAGCCCCCCACCGGAAGGATGACGCGAGGAACCTTGCCCTCATGAACCTTTCTGACCTGCTCGATTTGCCGCTTGATTAGCTCGATGATCCTTGGCATGACCGAGCTTTCGAACACGTCACGGATCTCGTCTTCGTGCAGGAGTACCCTGTCGACAGTCGGCGTCACGTTAGAAAGGGTGACGGGCCACGTCCGCCCGGTGCCCTGCCACTTGAAGCTCCGCTTGATGGAGTGGTCCCACTGCTCGGAGAGCAGTTGCCTCCACGCGCTCGGGTGCTGGGCCTTGAGGCCTCTGTGCTTCGCCGGGAGCCTGTTCAAAAGAAGCCTTTCGAATGCCTCATCCACGAAGATGGCCCCGCAAAGATCGCCTGTGAGTGATAGATACTAATCAGCGGTGAAAGACAGCACAAATGCGATTCTGAGGTACTCACCATCTCCTGGAGCAGCCTCCTTGAGCTGCAGATAAGTCGCGTTGCCTTCACCATCCTTCATGTACGAGATGATGTCAACCGTGCCGCCGCCAAAGTCCACGACGATGACGATGTCGCCCACGTCAAGTTTGAGTTGCAGCTCCTTTGCGTAGGCCTGGACAGCTGCCTCGGGCTCTGAGAGGAACTCACATGTCGTGAGGCCTGCAGGGCGTGACTGAAGGATGCTGGTAGCTGCGGCCTCCTTCATCGTCTGGATGGCCTGGTTGCCCCAGATAGCTGGTATGGTGACGACGACGTGGATCGGCATGGACTCGAAATCCCGGCGCCCAACAGTCTTTTTGATCTCGGCCTGGGCATGGTCCCAAACTTTCTCCATGTATTGCGCCATGACCTGGCCTGCACCCGCACCCAGGTCACGGAGATTCTGCTTCGTCTCTTTGAGCTTCGCGGAATCACGGAGGTGGGCTGGGAGGTCCTTCTCAGCGATGAGAGCCAGCTTGAACCACTCCATAGAGATGCCATCGCCGTCAGCCATGTCGTAGCCTCAACCCTTGACGTTTCCCTGAGCGTCGTACAGGAGTCTCGAGGGAACCTTGCTCTCATCGTGGTCTGGGCTGTTGGAGCTGGGCCAGGCGCGAATAGTTCGAGTGTCGGTTTCACCCACGCGCTGGGTGTTTCGGTCAAGCTGCTGCCAGGCAAGACCAGAAAAGCTGAGACCTGTGAGATGCTGGCTCGGTCCGCGAGGATTAAGACGTCCACTTACGTAGTACCAGGGTCGAAACCAACAATGAGTCGCTTGGCTCGAGGGCCAGGCGCAGTCACACCATCCGCGGCCATGTTGATAGCACTTGAGATGATTCCGATATGCCGGGTTGGTACCGATGTTCGTTATTGTTCTGGCGGAAGTGCGATGCTCACATACAAGGTTGCG
This sequence comes from Diaporthe aspalathi, assembly GCA_001447215.1. Taxonomy (NCBI): domain Eukaryota; kingdom Fungi; phylum Ascomycota; class Sordariomycetes; order Diaporthales; family Diaporthaceae; genus Diaporthe; species Diaporthe aspalathi. The sequence continues at coordinate 60,583 of LJJS01000339.1, forward strand.
AACTTTGTGACAGCCAGCAAGTTCAACGGTTGCGGCGAAGAAAAAAGGAAAGGGAGAGTTGAGATGGAATGAAAGTTCAGCTGCAGTGCCAGAAGAAAAAGACACGAGCAGCCAATCAGCAGTAGTATCCTTCACAATCGGATGAGAAAGGTATTGTTAAGCGCTTGTGGGCTTCTGACTTTTCAACAACACAAAACTGCTGGCTTCTCTCAACCACGGGTCCTCTGTTTTCCTACCTGCCATCCAGCTCGCCTGCAACTTACGCAGCGAGGCACTCCCCAAGTTATCAATCCTTGAGGTATGTTTGTGCGACTTTCATTCTTTCCGTTCACCCATGCCAACACCTTCCTGCACAATACCAACCCTCCAGTAGGATGTCCTCCTTTTAAACTTCCTCTGCCCCACACCCTCATGAGGGTCATTCGCCCCAGCGTCATCTTTCTACCTACTCAACCTTTCTGGGTCAAGATCTGGCTCGATAAACTTACATGCGGCAGGCTCTCGCGGGTCAGTTTCTTGTGGGTCAGTCTCCCTTGATATATCCTCTCATGATGAACTCTTCCTCCCCGCAGCCTTTTTGCACGACAACAGTAACAAGAAAAGGTCCCAGAGAGCGTCTCACAGTGCGATTTAGGATGACTCTCGCTAACTTCGTGGCCATCCAGACTTCATCTAACTTTCCGAAAGCGCACACACCTCGGCAATCATGACCCCAAAGAAGAGACATGATGACGAAGCAGCCTCCAAAGGCGGCAGACAGGTCAAGAAGCCCAAGCTGGAGACCAAAGACGACCCAGACCTTACCATTGAATGGTACAACGCACGTATGCTTCAAGGTCCTGACGACTCTACCATCACGGATCTGGCCAATACACTGTTCTATGCCGTCAATACCTTCGCCCAGAACTACTTCCAAGGCGCACCATATGTCCTACCCGAAAGAGACGATCACAAGGAGCTTTTCGAGAGCCTGACTGCGGGTGACTACGAGGTGTACCTGAATTCCAAGCAGCCAGGAGCCAAGGTGGCGATCATTCTGGCTGCTACCTGGAAGACTCTCATCCTCGACTTACTGAAGACACCATTGAGAGCGTTCATTGACTCCATCCCAGAGTTCAAAATGAAAAAGGATACTCCCGGTAAAAGGCTCGATTTCGCGATGGCGTTATAGGCAGGCCACTAACATTGCCTCAGACAAGGGGGACTTCTATGCATGGCGGTCCATCACGGCCCACTTCCTGGCGCGCATCTACAAAAAGGATGCCTTCTGGGGCGAGGGCGGACCCGGACGAAAGCAATTCGTCGAGAAGATGCTATCGATACTCCTGGATCTCTCCGTCGTGGAGGAAAAGGACAAGCTGCGGAGTAGCCTGGAGGATATCGCCGACCGCGCCTTCGAGCTCGCCAGTGCCATGGCCCTCAGTCGAGCCTGTTGGCGCTACAGGCTGAGCGACCCTGACATCGGAAAGCTTCACGGCTTCAAGATCGGGACGGACCGGATGGAGGACTTTGAGCTCTGGGACGAGGATGAGGGCCGCGGAAAAAGAAAAAGCACCATCATCGACCTCACCATGACTCCAATGCTGCTCAAGTACGGAAACAGCAATGGTGAGAACTACGATCAGTGTCTTGTTTTCGGGAGAGCAAAGGTGGTCGACAAGCCCAAGAAAACTTCTGGTTAGGTTTCGGCTCACTTCAAGAGTAAGACATGGAAGCCAGGAGGGAATGAAGGCAAGAGTGATACCTTCTCGTCTGCCGTGGAAGAAACACAAGGTATCGCCATCGCCAACAGATTTACATAGAGTGGCGTTGAAGTGAAGAATACACACCCCAGACCTAATCAAAGCGCAGTGTTTGTGGGCTCCTGCATTGACATCTGTGTGTAAAAGCTTCACATCACGACAGGAAAAGCTCAGGCCACAACGCTGTTCTCAACGCCAGTCGCGGCACCGCCCCGCCGCAGCGTAGCCCCCACCACCGGGATATCCTCAGCGTCCTGGTCGGCAGGGTCCCACCCTTCCCGCTCATCCTTCGGCACCCGCACGAAGGCAAAGTTGAGAGCCAGGCCGGCGACCGCCAGGGCCACGCCGAAGTACAGGGCCGCCCGGTACCCGTAGACCTCGTCGTGCTCCCGCCTCAGCAGCAGCTGGGTCTCGATCGTGCCGGCGAAGCCGAGCCCCAGGCTGTTCCCGTACAGGTTCAGGGTGCCGATCAGGCTGCCCGCCACCCCCTGCTGCCTGCGGCCGACGCTGTTGCTGGCGATGACCTGCGCCGCCACGTACACCAGGTCCGGGCACATGCTGCCGACGGCGATGGCGGGGAACGTCTGCGCCCAGTACGACTGGCGGACGGGCATCGTCGCCAGCAGGAGGTTGGACGCGAGCACGCACGCCACGCCCAGCGCGATGATGTACTGCGCGGCGAGCCTGGGGATGAGCCACGCGGCGGCGAACACGGCGGCGACGGAGCCGGGAACGAACGGCGTCCAGATGACGGCGAACTGGATGACGTCCCGGCCCCGGAGGACCTGCTCCCAGGCGATCATGTACCACAGCGATATGCCGAAGGACATGTAGCTGAGCAGCACGACGAGCAGCAGCGCCGTGAAGGTCGGGGCCTTGAACACGCTGACCGGCATGATGGGCTCGCGGGCGCCGTAGCGCTCCCACGCGAGAAACCCGGCGAACAGCGCGACAGAGAGGGCGAGCAGCGCGGCCTCGTACGGCGCCGACCACCCGGCGGATGGCGCCTGGTTCCAGACGAAGTTGAAGAGGAGCAGGCTCGCGAGGCCCAGCCCGGCGCCGGCGTAGTCGATGGCCCCGCCCGCGTCGACGGGGACCTCGCGCGGCAGCTCCAGGAACAGCAGGCCGAACAGCACGGCGGTGAGCCCGCCGAGGAAGACGAACATCATCTGCCACCGCGCCGTCGTCATGAACAGCCCGGCGACGAGGCCGCCCACCCAGCCGCCGATTGGGGCGGCGGCGGCGAAGAAGCCCATGGTCAGGTTCCGTGCGCGGCCGGGGGGCACGACGATGGTGATCATGGCCACGGCGTTGGGCATGATGAGGCCGCCGCCGACGCCCGTCAGGGCCCGGACGGCGACGAAGGCGTTGTAGCTCGTGGTGAAGGCGTTGGCGAGGGAGAAGATGGCGATTATGGCGCCGCCCAGGACGAGGGTGTTCTTGTGGCCGTACACGGCGCCCAGGCGGCCGCTGACCAGGACGAAGGTGCTCTGGGTGAGACTATGTAGACAGACAGGCAATGTGGGTCAGAGATATCGTCTGGGAGACTCTGGTTTGAAAAAAATGGGATCCGCTCTCACGAATATGCAGCAGGCATCCAGTTCGCCTCGCCGGGGCCAACGTCACGGCCCAGCTTCTTGCTGATTGCCAGCCCGCCGGCCATCGTGACAAAATTCGCGGCATACTTGTACGTATCAGCTTGGTCAGTCATATGGGCAAGACCTCCGCTGCGTCTTACCTGTGTCAGGCTGGCCAAGATGACGAGCGTGGTGATCAAGGCCCTCCTGGACTTGTTCAGCGTGCTTGTGGGCTCGGCATCAAAGATCCGGGGCGCAGGTCTATGGCTTGTGGGTGTATGGGTGGCGGTAGGATGTGGTAGAGCAACAGATCGTGGTCGTGGGATGGACGCCGGCCCGCGGAGATCAGCCAACGGGATCGCCTCCACTTGGGTGGTTGTCGTTGCCATTGCGCTTAACTATCGTTGAGATGAGCCAGTCGCTTTTTATGAAGTTGGTTTCGTCATGTGAATGTTGGATATCCGGCGCGACAGAGTGGGTTGACACCGTCAGGAAGTCTACCACGTCTGGGGCTTGGTTCTATATACCCCGACACAATTAATAATGGAATTACATCGAGCATACTTCAGGGGCACCACACGTGGGAGATCAGTCAGCAGCAGCTGAGCATCACACATACACGAGCACGCGTAGACGGAATCGGACGGGGCACAGTCCCCGCACCAAGATCGGCCAAGCCAAGGTTGGAACGGAGCACACTCGCCCTCTGCGAATTGGAGGCGCACCTGGGCAATGACTCTACAATCCGTGTAACAAAAAAAGAAGTCCTGCATGCAGGTGCTCGACTTACTCCTGGGCATCGAAATACACTCGTTTCGAATGGCGAAAACGGCACACTCGAGCCAGGCCAGCGAGCCGAAAGGGAAAATCTAAGCGGAGTCTACTCTTTGGGTATAGCGCCAAAGTGACACAGACTCCGAAATAATTACGTGGGCCACGGAGCGGAACTTACTTTTCGAGCCAAGCCGAGGACAACCGTCTAAGTGATGTGATGCCCCAGCCGACCTTATCTGAGCCCTGAGCACAATAACATCATAGGCCCGTGCCTTGTATTGGCTGTGTGCTTGGGTCCTAGGTAGGTAAGTAAGTACTTAAACAGGGACAAAGAATTTCAATCAGAACAGTTCCCCCGAATTTGAAACCCAGGTGCATGTGACGAGCGTCACTTTAGTTATCGAGGTAAATCAGCCCAAACTAAGAGAGGATCATAACGGCCGGTAGATCTCCAAAGCAACCAACCAATAGGACAGAACTGCTCTAATCATCTCAACCAACTTCAGTAGCTGCACCGATCTCGGTCCCGGAAGGGCGTAGTTCAACACATATTAGAATTACTTGACAGAACAGACTCGATTTATGAAAGCTGGAGAGGGCCAGCCTGAGCCTCCTCACTACACTCGCACCTCCACATAGGTAGTCTACCTAATAATATATCACACATGCTGTGCTCATGTATTTTGTCTCTCCCCCTCCCCCCCTCCGCCCCCGGTCAGGGTCACAGCTGGCTGGACCATGGATGCTCGGCTCCCTCATCAATATTAGCCTAAATACTCGACTGATCCTGTCTTGATAGCATCTAAAACGCCCCCCGCCCCCCCTGGAAAAAAAAAAGACAAAAGCCCAACCAACACGCACGAAGCACAGCATGCGGGGGTGTCTCAGCACCGCTCCGCAGGCCTCAGGGGAGCCTGCGAGCTCTGCTCGGACAGGACGTGGCCGCCCGCCCTCATCTTGACCGGCCCCATCCGGATCTTGTGGTCGGACCGCACCTTCTCGCCGAGCTGGTGCTTGCGGATGAGGAAGCTGGCCAGCATCCCCGCGCCCATGACCGCCGCCACCTCGATGAAGACGTGCGTCATGGCCACCTCGAAGGCGGCCACCGTCCGCTCCCTCTCCGGGCCCTCCGCGGCCGCGCCCACGCTGTCGATGAGCTGCGAGATGCTCAGCCCCGCCGTGGCGCCGGAGTCGAGCCTCTGCAGCTCGTCGAAGCACACCAGCCCGCTGATGCTGATGCCCAGGCTGAGGCCGATGGTCCGGATGAAGGAGTAGGCCGCGGCCGACATGGCGATGTCGGAGTTGTCGGACGTCTCGTCGAACGAGGCGTGGATCGGGATGAGGAGGGAGTTGAAATTCGGCGCGACGCCGATGCCCGCTATGAGCAGCAGGACCACGGTGACGGCGGTCGATGTTGAGCTGTTCAGGTGAACCAGCATCGCGCAGCCCATTGTGGCCACGAGGAAGGAACCACAGATGAGTGTTTGGTACCTCTTTGTGAATGTGATGAGGTACCCGGCCCCCGTGCTCGCGATACCAAACATCAGGACGAGGGGCAGCATGCTGATGCCGCTCTCGGAGGGGCTCTGGCCCCTGACGGCCTGGAAGTAGATCGGGAGGTAGTAGTTGAGGCCCATGTACCCGATGGCATGGAAGAACGCCGCGAGGTATGCCCCGATCCTGGTGGGGTGGGTGAAGAACCGCAGCGGTATGACCGGCTTGGTGGCCTTGGTCTCGGCATACATGAAAAATCCTAAAGACAGGACTGCCGTAATCAATGAGATCAGAACCTGTGGCGCGCTCCATGGGGTACCGAGCGAGGTCCATTCGAAGGCGAGTAGTGTCAAGACCGTTGTTGCGCCGATGGCCACGATTCCGGCCAGGTCGAGGGTCTTGATGGCCTCGAGGAAGGTCTTTGACGGTGGGGACATGTTGAGGAACAGCAGTATGATGATAAGACAAATGAGGCATATGGGCAGATTTATGAGAAAACACTGCGAACAGTCATCAGCATGCGCCAAGCCAAGGCAGTTGTTGCTCACAGGTGGGATGAGAGGGAGCACTCACCCATCTCCAGCTGATATGGTCAGCAAGCACACCCGACAACACAGGCCCAAGGGCCGATGCAACCGCCCAGGTGGCCCCGATGAACCCCTGGTACTTCCCACGCTTCCTCGTGCCGACCAGGTCCCCGATGAGGATGATGACCAGCGCCGTGATGCCGCCCGCGCCCATCCCCTGCACCATCCTGGAGGCGACGAGCATCGCGACGTCCTGGGACGCCCCGCACAGCCCACTCCCGGCCGTGAAGACCGAGATGGCCGCCACGAACGCCCACTTCCTCCCGAAGACCTCGGACGCCTGGCCGAAGAGCGGCATCACCACGGCCTGCGTCAGGGCGTAACCGGACCCGATCCAGGTGTAGCCTGAGTTTGACGACGAGCCGCCGAGGCTGTTCATGATCTTGGGCAGGGCGGTCGAGACGATGGTCTGGTCCAGCGCCGGGAGGAAGAGCGTCAGGAACATGCTCCCGACCAGGATCACGTGGCGGGCCTTGGAGAGGCCGTGGCGGGAGTCGTCTTCCACCTTTGGGGTGGGCTCCGGGGCCGTGAATGTGCCGCTCGTGCTTTCCGAGTCTGTCTGATATTGCGTTTCGACCTGCGCGGCCCGTTGTGGGCGGCGAGGCTCGCTCATGGTTCGCTTGATGTTTTGCAAGTGCAAGTGCCTGCTGGTGGAAATCTTCTCTGGGCGAGGTCTTGAGGACAGTCTTAGGTGGTGGTTCCTGGTAATATTGCCGGGTGATCAGGTCTTGTTGTTTGGTTCAATGTTGATCGTCCCAAGGTTGCCAGGCGAGGTGACGTCCAAACCACGGACTGGGGGCTGGGATATTGTTTCTATGTCTTTGTTTGCCAGGGGGACCGAAGGGAGAGAGTCGCCGGCCAGGCAGGCCAGGGCGAGGAAGGGGCTACTGGCAACGCTAGCCGCCACGAAGCTTGATCGAGATGCTTTTGTACTGCCCACAGTGAAGATCCTGTCTCATACTTCTCATACATTCCACACTGCACACCCGGACTGATGCTTTCCCTTATGGCATCTCCTGAGTCCCGCAAACTGGGCACTGTACCCGAGACGGGACTGGCTGGAAGAGTTAAGTTACAGCCAAGGAGACGCGTGCCTGTTGGTGTCCCCGGTGAATGTTGATCCACAGACGTAATCAAGCTCAGACGGTCTGCTCCGTGTTCCGTCAGATATGACAGCGCAGGGCAGCGCAGGGCAGCGCAGGGCAGCACAGCCGAGGTACATTCACCCCGTGTTCAGGGCAGGAATAATCCGGATCAGGGTCGGTGATACGCACGGTTCGGCCCCGTGCACAAGAAGGAGAGAGACAGAGTGACTATCCCATACCTCCTGGTCAAATTGGTTTCCCATGGCAGTGCCTCTCCTTTTTCAGACCATCTCATCTGGCAGGTAGGGAGCAGCCCTCAGGCTTCTTTTGCGGGACCGAGATCGCCGTTGAATTGCCTGGCCGCCAGCCGAGACAAGGATGTGACTGACGGGCAGGTGGCATAGCAGATATTCCCTCGCAGCAGCCCAGCAGAGCTAGCTAGGTGAAGGCGTGAACCCGCGGCTATAATCAACATGACACTATGACCACGGGGACCCCATTGGCTTCGAAAACGGCTCGATATAAGAGACGTTGTACAATGTGACAGCCTCGGCTTGCAGGTCGAATCGAGAGCCCGAGACACCTTTTTGGCACCGTGTTACCCTGGATGTGCTCAGCGAGGAGGAGTAGAGAAACAAGAAGGCTAGAGGAGAGGGGGGGGAGGATGAGGGGCTTGGGGCTACGCCACTGACTTACTTTGTTTTCTTGTCAGTGGTGTGTGAAGCAATACACAAGCTGCCTAGGCCTGCCTTTACAGGGAACTCGTCGTCACCCAGAGAGGGCACTTTGAGGCGTTCCCCCTTCACATTTGCCCCTGTCGAATTAGTACGCGAACCTGCAGCCACCCGCATGCTTCTTCATCCCACTCGCCCACTTGGCGCCAGGCCCTGGCCCCCCACCAGGGCCACCGCACCCAATCCACCGTCAGGTATGCATTGAAATGCCTTGCCTTGCCTTGCCCTGGTGGAAATTCCCAGGCCCCGCTGGCATGAGGCACATTATATGACGGCAGGGGGGCCGCGAGCCCGCAGGCCCGCAGGATGGCAGCGCCGGTATGCATTGAAAGATGCACCCGGAGCAGCTGCGCTGCCGATCTGGCAAGTCCCACAACAGTTTGCAGTCTGATCTCCTGCACTGCACGTTCCTTTGGTTTTTTTTTTCTTCCTTTTTTTTTGTTTCTTCAATTTTTGTTTTCCTCTTCTTGTTCTTTCTATTCATCAGGCGGCCGAAAAAGCAAACTGGCTTTTCCTGATCGAGCGTCGTCGTCTCGCCCCCCCCCCCTCCTCCTTATGCATCCGTGCGTACGAAGATCTCGTCAGTGATAAGCGAGCTGCGGTTTGGGGTCTCGCTTCTTTGTTCATATTCTCCACCCGAACTCTCTTACCCCCGGCGTGTGCCTCGTGTCACCAACTCGGCCGAGGCCGCCAACAGAAGGACGGTCCCTGCGTCAAGAAGGACCTCGCATTTGACCCCATCACCTGATCTGTCTCATGTCACACCCTCAAGCTGGGGCACAGCGAGAGGCGCGGCCAATGCCGCGTCGTACGATGCAGCCCTCCGAGACAACTCGATGCTGCTGTCCCTGCTGCCCTGCCTCCGGAATCTTCTTTTCTTTTTCCAAAAGAACTCTTCCCTCATTACGTGTCCTCATGTGTGCCGCATAAAAATGAGTACACTGCTCCGCTAGGGGCACAGATATACCGCGGGCTCTCTCGCTGATACTAATATCATGTGCATGGCTTCTCTGGATTTTCTTGACGCTGCCATACCCAGTCCAAAGTAGGTAGCAAACATATATTGGGGGGAACCGCTGAAACAAAAGCATAAGAAAAGACATGTCTCGCGGGTCGGCAAGGCTTACTTCACTCTCGACCAGTCCCCACAGCTACACCTGTCAAAAACTCGTAGTCATCCCACTCACTCAAAGAGAACAAGACCTGAGACCTGACTGACTCACTGCGGGCCAAGGTAAGCCATCGACCTGTATTCCGTGCCCGACCTGCTAGTAAACACGCCGCCCTCGCCAACCCTTACCCACCCCGCCCGCTCGTACATCCTGACGGCGCGCCCGTCCTTCTCGAGCACCACGAGGACGAGCCTCCTCTCCTCGCGCCGCGCCCACGCCGTGGCCCCCTCCAGCAGCGCCGACCCGACGCCTCTCGACTGGGAGGCCGGGCTCACGAAGAAGCGGCTCAGCACCGCGTGGTTCCCCATCGTGCCCCGCGGCGGCCCAGGTGGGCCTCCGAGGCCGGGTTCAGGGCGCCGGCGCTCGGCGACATGATCATCGCATGGCCGGCCTTGGACGACGGCCCGGCGTCGCCGTTGCCGTCCTGGCCCGCGCCCGCGCCCGTGACCACGGTCGTGAGGGCGTGAAGCACCTCTCCAGGGGGAGGGTCCAGGAAGGCGTCGAAGCAGGGCGGCCGTCTACTGGGTAGCCCGTCTCTGCGTGTACGGCAGTTAGGATGGCGTGAAGCTCCGCCATGTCGGAGCGCTCACGCTGGCGGATCTCGACTGTCCATGTATCCGGGGGATGCATCCTAGGTATTATGTGATGTCGTTTAATCGATGTACTTGGTCATTGGTTTGTATGATGACTCCGGACGACGTAACTACACCGAAGCATTAATTCCGTAGCCGCGTGGATTGCTCGAGGATAGTTGCCTGGTTGAACTCCGCTGTCATGATACAGAGCCAGACAAAAAAAAAAAAAAAAAAAAAAACTAGTAAATTAGCCCAGTGCAATCCTTCGCTGCGCGGTTAATCTGTGCCTAAGACACACGTGATCGCCGAGGCCGAAGCCGAAGCCGAAAAGGCAGGCCAGGCCAAGCCAGGCAGGCAGGGCAGGGCCTCTGACATAGTAAGCGTATGTCTCACCCCGACTCTCTCTTTCTCACCTGCGCTAGCTTCCCTGCAGCTGCAGAGCGACCTTGCATTGTGTCGATCTGCCGTCATCCAATACTGGCTGCGCAAATGATTTTCTAGGGGAGGGTTCTTGTGCGAGGGCCAAGACGGCCCCGCGGGCGCAGGCTGCCGAGAATGTGCATGAATTATGGGTGTGGTAACTAGGGGTTGTTTTTTTGTTCACCTTTGCGATAGAGTGGCTGGCTGGCTGGCTGGCGGACGCTCCTCATCAACTCCACGAGCACTTTCGGTGCCGCCCTTTTTTTTTCTTTCCCGTCGACACCGGTGTGACAGGTCCCTTGCCGGCCTTGTTATACGCGCACGGCGTGCGTGCGTGCGTGCGGCTGCAGGCATCCGACGCAGGTTCGTGGCTGGCCTGTCACGGAGAGATGGCGTGCGGGTTGCGTGTCTTCCTTGGGTTGATTACGACCATATGGTTCATGCACCGATGCAAAAGTACTGTCTGTGGGCCCGAAGTAGTTTGACGAATTACGCTACAATCGGGCCGACCGCATGTTGGCACTTGATGTGGTTACCAAAGTGTGCATGCAAAACGTGGCGGTCATATAACCGTGCAATGTGCTTGACGATGGGAGCCAACGTCCGCCCACCCATGATTTCGGGACCGCCCACCCAGCTCGAAGCGTGTGCCCACCCAGTATAAGCATTTCTAAAGAAATTGCTAATAAATTCAAGTACTTACGAAACAGGAAATAAGCTCCCCCGCAACATATCTTAACAATTTTTTTTCCCCAGGCTTTCAAATTTGAAAGGGCCCTTCTTTTGCAATTCGAGAGGGCACTTTGAGATGGCCCTTCCTTTTGGCGCCTTGGCAGCGTGCGGGGCGTTAAGGACCCTCAGGGAGCTTTAAAGCGCATTAAGGGAGCCCTAGAGCGTATTAAGGGGCTTTAGGGTGCGTTAAAGGTCTTCAGAGTATAAGACTTTATAATAAGCTATAACGTGGTTTATTACCACTCGGGTTATATTACTACTCGGGTCACTTTTATAATATTTACTAACTTTAGCTAACCCTAGCACCCCCCCCCCAGGGCTAAATAATTAATAAAAATTAGTATTAATTAGTGCCAATTAGTCTGGATTGCTTATTTCCAATTGATTTTGTTAATTTAGAGTGGTTGGTGTGGTTGCAGTGCTGGTTTAAACAGGCTGACTTTTGGTAAGAAATACGCACTTTGCACTAATTAGTGCTAACTTCGCCCTTAAAATTGCAGTTCGCCGCGGACTATTAACACATATACATTAGCATTAATTAGTGCTAACTACGCTGGATTTGCTATAATACAGTTGGAATTTGATCTATTAGACTCTTTTTCCTTTTTCTTACACGTTCTTGCATTGTGCCCAGTCTCGCTGCA